>QLPM01006148.1:7623-21107 GCA_003314695.1 Albatrellus sp. MG142
GCAAGTAGCTGGCTCGGTAGCTGGTAATATTACAGCATGCTGGGCGCCGAATTGCTATGATAAGCAACGTCCGGTTCGGCGCTGCTTTCCAGTGTTCAGAGTCTGCTGTGTTCATGTTATTTTCAATACAAGCACAGTGTCTTCCAATTTGTGATCCTTGACGGACGAAATCGTGATGGCGGAACACAACGGCGCTCGTCGCGACCCTTTCAGTACGCCTGTCTTCTTGTTCTCACTTGACCAGGCGCCCATGTCTCCCTTGCTTGTTCCTATGCAGATTCGCAGCTTCGCCAGCATCTAGGACGGCGCGACACTGAAGGCATCTTGTCCTACTACCAGTCAGACCTCGCGAACTCACCCTATCCGCCGTTTCCATCCGCTTTGAGCTCGCTGGACAGATCTTCCAGCACCGCGTCGTCGTCGTCGTCGTCGTCTATGTACTCGACACATTCCGGATCGTCCATCGGGGAGAGGACGATCGGAGACAAGACAGAGGACGTTTCCACACCCCAGAGGAAGCTGTTGCCACCAGGTACGCTCAGCGAACGATACCTCGAAGATAGGTTGACACATCATTTAGTTCAGCTACGCGGGACCATACGACATCCGACACGTTGCTATCCAGCCGTAACCAAACCAGTCAGCGTCCGGTCTCGATGTCCTCTCTTTACAACACGTCTGGCACTGCGGTGCACGAGTCTGCTATGCCACCATTGCAATCAGCACAGGGCATCAGGAACATGCCAAGCTCCGTGCAGGACAGCATACCGGGTAGCCTAATCCACAAGCGCTCGGCGTCGGAGGCTGTGTTCAGGGAAGTACGGGGCGCCCATCGAAAGGCATCTTCACGCGACGTGGGTGTCGTTGGTATGCGTCCAACACCTGAAACTGCGCGTCATGAACCCATCTCGGCTATTAACCCTCTAATATTCCAAACGCCAACGTTGGTCTCTTCTGCACGCGACTCCTCTTTCAACCTCCCCGTGGACTCAGCTGCTTCCCCGTCCTCCCGACTGGATACCCAGCGATTCATCATGAGGTCCAGTGGAGGAGGCGATAGCCACGTTGAACCTAGTGTGCCTATGTTCTCTACCAGTCAACCGTCATCGTATCTGTACTACCAACCTGGAGTTCATTCTATAGCAGGTCCATTACCCCCTCCCCCTCGTGCTATGTTTGACATCGACTACACGGCTTCACCACCACCACGTCCTCCCCGCCTTCGGTCACCATCTCCTGTACTCTCGCGCCCTAATGGTGACGACGTGATGATACCATCCTCCATTACTAGCAATCTTAGGCCGACATCGTCTGCAATTTCCTTGGCCAGTCGTAGTTCTGATCAGAAGGTAGCAAATTCTCCCTATCCCCAGACAAGGAGTGTCGCCCAGTCCTCAATGTAAGTACCACCACGCTTTGTAACGAGTTGATCCTTACCGCGATGATTTATTTAGTGCTGACACCCCAGCAAGTGTGGTGAGCCACGTACGAGAAGGCGCATTTCCTCCTTCCACCATTCTTGTTACTTCTCCTGTAGAACATACGTCACAGGACGTGTGCTCTGTGAAGCTACTTGGGCAAGGAACCGGCCCTTTGCACGATCAACGTGGTGCTCTCGTCAATCTCCCCATGGTCCCAAGTAAGGCGACCACTTCGGTAAACAGAGCTAATGCAAGCGACAGCCCCAGTTCGATCCTCCAAAATCATGAGAGCGGGGAGAACATCCAGCAAGAGTCCGCAGGTGCCCTTCGTGTTTCCTCTGAGGGTAGTCCCAGAACATTGTCCTCCGATGAACTGCCGCAGCCACCAATTGTTGACAAGTCTCCCGCTTCTGAGCGTAGAAGTCTGGAGACTTCGGACGATCATCACCCGCCCTCCGCATCTTTGAAACGAACGCTGACCAGCTTAAAGCGCTTCTCCCCGCTGCCTCGAGCACCCCTCTTAAGTTCTGGTCCACCATCGATCGACAATCGATTATCGGGGACACCTGCTCCATTGCCTCGGTCACGCCCGAAGATCCGCTCAAACTGGCCCGACGCCATGTGGTACACAGATATCCTCGCAAAAAGGGTTGCGTTGGATCGGGCGGTAGGATACGCTCATAAGATTAACGAGCTGTCAATGTATGACTGCGGGTTGGGTGATTGGATCGCGGCAACGAAAGAACGAGGTTAGCAAATACGTGCTTGGTGGGAATTTATCTACTCATTTCATGTACATGTTGAAGGAAATCCTAGAGCCTCAAATCCGCGATTAGCACTTGAACGACCCAACGGCCCATCATCCAAGCCGTTCTCTGACCAGCCCCGCCATGTATCAAATGGTTCCATCTCATCTGAGGCTACCTTCCCTCTTCGCGCCGATGCCTATACAGCGACCGACCTGTCTCCTCGTACCAACGACACACTTCCTCCGCACAACGCACCACCACCTGCGTTGCCATACCCCGCCTTGGCTAAAAGTGTTCCACTAGTCAACAACAATCGGTTCTCAATCATAACATCATCGACATCCCTGCGCACGATACCCCTGGCGGCGAGCAAGTCCCCTGGTGGCTTCTTCTCTGCCATCACCAGGACTCAAAGCTCGAAGCGAGAAAGGGGGCGTGGCGATGGGTCTCTGGGCAGGGTCCTGACCAAGCCACCGCCGACCAATCCGAATCCGCCTCGGCCCATGCACATAATCGATGCGCCGTCTGTACCTGGCGGACCCCGTGCTCCGCCGGGACGCATGCAGCGTTCGCAGACTTTCATACTACACTCCGTCACTTCGGAAACGACGACGTCCTCGAAAGTCAATCATAAGCGCAGTAGCACCTTCAGGCGGCCGTCCCTGTTCAATCGCGCGCCGTCCACCGCTTCCGAAATTGACACCACAGACACACGGTTTACTCAACAAGTCGATAAACTCGCTGATGTATTGCCTCACGTGGATCGGGCGATTCTCGTGGGGTATCTGCGGAGAGCCGGCCAAGACATGCTTGCCATTGGACAATACCTTGAAGACGAGAAGAACGGGACCATTCAGCGAGACTGATACCATATTGCCCTCTTTGTTTTCCTCAGGTTGACGCTGCTAGCTTACGATCTCTCACACATGCATCAATGAATCTTTTGTACACTGCTTTCGTGCATTGGCTGTAGTCTTAAATCGCATATGGACATTAATGTATCCTTCTCATCTGTGTGGTTGACATCCCTACACTTTAACAGTCGTGATGACCTAGCGAACCGCAGGGAGGGGCATGGCAGATGCAAGTACCCTCAGTCCTCGTCGTCGCAGTACTACTTGTTCCTGATAATCGCAGGCTTGAATGCTTTCTCAGATCTTCTGACGGGCGCAGGCGCGAAGGCTGGACAAAGTCAAGAGTGTGTTCTTGGATAAACAACAACTCAACTTTGAACTCACCTTGTTGATCATGTCGACTGCTCTGATGAGTGTTGTTATTCGGCCAACCACCTTGGTGGTTCGGCTTGCAATGCGCTCGGCTCGACGTATTACCGGCGATCATGTTTTCCACTTCATGCGCACTATCGGAATGATCGGATATGGTATGAGCTCTGAATGAACGGTCACCGGTAGAATAATGGCGCTGGTGTGGAACATGGCATTCTTGTAGTTGCTGAGGCTGTGGCCACATTGGTGCCTGTGCACTGTACGTGCCTCCGCTGGTGCGATTAGTTATTGGCGTCCTTTGTATCTGACAGAAGTCTGATGTCAGGAACATTTGACATTGACATGGGGAGGAGCAGACTCCATTCGCTTCCATGCCTCCTACAACCGCGCCGATATCCATGTTTGTAGCACTTGTCCCTAGTGGCATTGTTGCTCGCACCCTGGCCATTGTGCGCTCGTCTGCGGAAACTCTCTCGTTCACCATATGCGTACCCCTTGAGAATGGAAGTGCGGAGTTAACTGCGTTGACAGAACTTGAGGTGAGCAGAGCTTTGCGCTTGATTTTGTCATGTTGCGCCTCCAGTCCCAAGTGTCAGCACCCCACTTATGTAGGTTGAGGATGCGGCCAACCTTGAGTTTCTGATACTCTTTGTCTCTTTCTCTAGAGGCGTCTTGCAAGTCTCTGACTTTACGTCGTTCCTGTTCAAGGTCGCGTTCAAGTTCTGTGTGACATCAGCGAATGATACTTCACAGTCAAGAGTGTAACCGTGCCTAGCATTTTTGCGCTGAGAAGGTTGATCTCTCCGTTGGCTGGTCGCCTGTGATGAGTGGGCGGCAATCAGAAAGAGAGCGATAACTATCACCCTCTCTGACAACACTGTCGAGTTGCTTCTGCAGTTGAGCGTTCTTATCACTGACGTTTCGAAGTATTGCCTGCTGGAAAGTGCTACGGGGAATACATTAATGTGTAGAATATAGCTGAATGCGCGAATACCTCTCCTGGTGTATCTGGTACTGCCAGAAAGATATAGCCCTTCCGATAGTCAAAAGATGGTGACTGGAAGAAAGATTCAAAGTAAACTTACCGACCACAGACCTCCAAAATCGTTGAAGGGTTGAGGCCTGACAAAACAGACTAAAGTTGACGAAGAAGATTCAGGGGAAACTTCTGAGAGACAAAAAAAAACACGCGCATATACTCACTGTTTTATAGTCATTCGAAGGGTGTAACGAGCAGACCTAGCGGAAGACCATCAACGACACTTAGTTTGAGGAGAGCTAAAGAAGCTACGAACGACAACGTCGTCTCTTCATTATGCCAAAGTCAATGAGGCCAATGCAAATGTAGGCGGTCTGGAACATACGGCTCAGTCAAAGAAGTTTCACAGGCTATTGGATCGGGTTAGAGAGGCCATGAAAAGTGGCGAGATGAAAGCTTTCCTGGGCAGAGCCGCGCCGCATTGAATAAATCATTAGCGCAATCAACTGATGTGGCATACTTAGTTACTGTGAACTTGAAGAAAGATGGATCGTCGCTCATACTGACCGCAAAAAATATGCGAGCCTGGAGAGCGTTTCCTAGTCGTTAGGTAGGCATTTAAAATAATTATCAGGCCTTACATGTTGTCTGAGATCCGAAAACCAGTGGATGAGGATGTTCGGGATCTTCAATAAACATTCGAAGAGACTCACGACGACAGCTTTGTCAAGCAGAGCCTTTCTACATGTCAGGCGATTACACTTCAGCTCAGAGTCCATGGTATGTAATCAACCCTGCTTGAGTCGAGAAATGGGAAGAGTTGTCAATCAATTATATGAGTCCTGGACAGGAAGTATAAAGCTACAGTGGTTATTGCCTCGCTTTGGATGTTGCAGTCTGAAGCCGGCATTAGACGTGGTGCGTCATGCACATGTCAGCAAGTCCACGTCACACGCATCGGGCCATTTCGCGACTTTCTAGGTTATTGTGAATCGTAAACTGGAAAGAAAAGTGGTATTAATATGCGTGTCAAAAAGACAAATTCTACCGTAGCAGGGCTCCTAAGTCTACATGAGGAAGTAGACTGTAATCTATACAGATAGTCCGTGATAATGCATATGCATGACAAGTCGCCATGGTACAAAGATGAATGCGCAGATAATTAGATTGACGGAAGTTGCATGCATGGCTTGAGACAGGTGAATCAAAGCAATAATCAGATCACTAAACAAATACCCAATGTGGACAGGTAGCAAATGGCTAAGGTTTCCATACCGGTGTTCGTATGGGAGTAACAGGTTGTGATCGATGATGTGGTCCCCTTGATGGCGTCACAGGCCGCAAAGCAGGGCCATCCAAGTCTGCACGCCGCATGAACTGCATAGGAGAGAGAGGAGATCCGGGTGTTGAGGCTGTCTTGAGGGATTGCGGGCTTCTTCCACTTGGGGTTGACAGAGCGAAGGAGGGTATAGGCGTTCCCCTAGGTTCGGGTGTACGCGGAGGTGTGGCAATTTCCGGCGCTTCAATAAGTGTGGCAGAGCTGATCCATTTTTCTTCTCTAGAACCGGTGTGGGGAAAGGTATCCGGTAGAATGCGGAACATGTCAGCAAAATGAGTTTTAATGAACCTTTCGAAGGGTTAATGAGGCTGAAAGCTATAATAGCAACATAAATGTACTTCGATAATTCCTGCCACCCACCGCCAACTCGGACCATCACTGTTTGAGAACGGAGAATACGACAGAAGCAAAGTTTCGGTTCCTCGGCGCCTATCCAATATTTTCCGCTTTGATCGCGCCAGGTGTCCTCGACAACCTCGACGCTTATGCCCACAGGAAGATTGTTAACGATGTCACCGACTGCAACATCTAACTTGTTTTCAGGGTTAGCAACGTAAGGTGTCCTCTGTGTCACATTTCGCAGTGGGGTTGGACCCCGAGGAATCGTCGGGAACGATAAGCGGGGTGCCCGAGCCCATGTTGAATGTGATGTAGGTGGTCGTGATGAAGGCGCAACTGACCGTGACAGAGAGGTGTCCGACGGTGCAGGGGAACCCATGCGTCTGCTATGACCTCCTGTTTGAGCCCGTGGACGTAATGGAATATCAGCCACTTTTCTGGGTGGAAATCTTGGTACAGGATCAGTAGTTGTCGACAAACTGTTTGTCCGCTGACGCGACGAAAAGGTGGATTGGTGCAGTCGAGACGTGGAAGGGAATGACGGTCCAGAAACAGATCGACTTGTGGACGCCATTGACATCTTACTTGAAGGACGGCTTTCATGTTCGTCCTTATAAGAGACGACCCTTCTCAACGATGTTGAGGGACGAGAGGGTCCGATATACTTCCCCCTCCGCCCACGAGAATTCGACCCTATAGATAATGTTGAATAGTGACTTGACTTTTTCGGAATGCTGGGACGGCTGTCTGTAGTAGATGCCCGGCTGCTTCTCCCTGTGCCGATAGTACTTGGAGATCGTATTGGTTTTGCTTGAACAACATCCAATGCCATAGAATCAAGTTCTTTCCATGTTTGCAGGATATTTTCGTGTTCCATTGAGGCTCGGGAGTCATCAGCCACCAACGTAAAATAGGAGTCCATGTGGCTGAGGAGATCTGCTGTAAACGCAACCCGTGATGATAGCTGCTCTTCCGGGGGAAGCGCAGTCGACGATATGAATGTCGAGGAGAGCGGTCCACCTGGTGGTGCAGGATAACTGTCGATGTGCTCCAGCAAGTCGCTAAGCGCTGCATCACAGTCTTGTATGGCTTGGGCAAAATTCGCAAGCTCCTCGACTCGTTGTAGCATCGGCCTGGCAGCTTTCACTTCGGCCCTCAGCGAACGTAGTGTGAGGTTGACAGTAGAAAGTGAAACAGCGGCCGGCAAGGCAGATACCTCGGCAGTAATGGCTGAGAAATCCGCAGACATGACGGCGCTCTGTTCTTTGGATGGCAGAGGTATGTTAGTAGATGCAGGGGGGCGAGCAACCGCAGTGACACCTAAAGACCGAAGCCGTTGCCTTAGGGCATGAATGGAATTCTGGAGCTCGGACAACTCCTCAGTCATAGAATGGATTGTTGGAGACGGCGCAAGCTGCAAACCAAAGACGTCTTAATGTGGCCATTAGGATCTATTCTCTCGAGCAACAATACTGATACGAACCTGCTCCGTAGTCATCGCCCTTTCCATTTCCGCTGAGTGTTTCCCTCTCTACAACAATATGCTCTTCTTCGAGTCGTCGCTTTTCTTCAACCTGAGCGCGCTCTTCCTCGGCTTTTCGCTTTTCTTCAGATTCCTGTCGTTTCCGTTCCAGCCTCTCTTGCTCCGCTTCCAAACGTTTTTTCTCCTCTTGTTGACGCTGTGCAACCAGACTCTCGTCCTCCAGTCTCAAGGCCTCCCGTAATTGAGACTTCAGGGACTCAACACGCTGTATCCAGACGCTGAACTGCCGCTCAGCGCTGTCCACCAATCCCTTACACGAGGGCAGTAAGTCTTCATTAGTGGAGTGTGTGTCAGGAAGAGCTTCCATCTGCCGGAGCAGCTCGCGAATGGGTGAGAATGACCGCGAGATTTCTGAGCGCCAAGGGTCCGTCAATTGCACGACGTCCGCCATGAGCCGTGTAAGTTGATCCGTAGTACCAGACATCCCCTGCAAGCTGTGAAGCAACGTCCACCTCGCTGGAAGATGTTCATCCGCGATGCGTATGCGTTCAGCGACCTTGGTGACTCGAGCCTCAATTTCCTTCGCTCTTCGAGCCGACTGGAGATGCCAAGCCTTTCGTTGAAGCGAGGATATACTGCCGGAAAGACCAATGGCGAACGCATTACAGTCAGCGCGGACGTCGTTATCCAATGAGATGGCGTCGAAGGGTAAGTCTAGCGTAGGAAGCGTCCTCAACGACTCCAAGGTCAGTTCACCAGCGAGAGAAAAGCGCCTCTTGTGAGGAAGACCCTTTCCCGACAATGACGAGAATTCGGTGGTAACGAAAACAGCTCTACCTGTAAGGGCATCGACGAAACGCTGCACTGTAAAGCGAAGCTCTTGCGCATCCTTGTTGAGTTCGGCCTCGGCTTTGTCGAGAACGCCGTCTGACACAGAGCAATCCAAGACTGACCGGATGGAGGAGTCAAAACGATCATTTACCTCTTCCACCCGGGCCTGCAAAGCTTGCATTTCACCATGGATGGCTGTCATACTCGAGGCCTGGAATTGAACACTGTCTCCCAGTTGCACCATTTGCTCCACTTGCTCAAGAAAGCTCGTCAAACCGCGGCAACACTGGACAATGTAGCTGCGCAGGTCAGGACCTAATGAATTTGACAATGCTTGGAAACGTGTCGTGACTTCTTGTTCGCTCTGTGTCCGAAGATGACCCAGACGGCTCCGTGAATCCATCGGCGAAGCAAGCACAGGTAAAGGTGATGCAGGACTTTCGGGAGTCGGAGGCATGTCTGACTTCCCTGTTTGTGGTCTCCACCTATTGCGATCTATGGCATCAGCGACATCGCTCCGGACAATTTCCAGTTCCCGTAATATCGCACCCGCTGATGCCCAAATAGACCTCAATTCCCGGAGTGTATGAACTCGAGACATGACTTCATATTGTATTTGGTGAGTTTGTTCCATCAGAATGGCTAGACATTCGACAGCCGACGTCGAGTCTGCTTGGAATGCGGGATCAAGGGCCATTAGACTTGTCACCAGTAGAGCGGCACGAGCCGCAGGTATAAGCACACGCGAGAGCTTATCCGCGACATCAATTTCGTGGGTGAGCGAAGGGAGGAATGCTAAGAAAGTGTGGTGCTGAGTAGGCCCAAGGCAAGACTCTGAACTGAGATCCGGAGGAGTTCCATCACCGTCACCAGTGGCAACGCCCTGCTGCAAGCGCTCCAATATCGACACGTAATTCATAGAAAGCTCTTTTGTGGACGATGTGTGTTTCTCCACGAGCCTGACAGCCTCGACGGCTTGATGGTATTCCTGAGCGCTTTGCTCAGCCTTCCGAGATATATCAAGAGCAGTAGCGACTTCGAACGCAAGGAGCTCGATCAATGCCACATTGGATTCTTTCTGATCAGGAAAGAGATTGTGGGAAGGGCGAGGGAAATTATTCGTGAATGAGGCCTCTCTTGCCGATAACCTTTTGACTAGCGTTGTTGCTCGAGAGAGATACGGTGCGTCCTGGCGTGCAGAAGGATGGCTGAGCTTGGCTGTCTCGACTTCTTCGTAAAGATTTCTTGCAGCTGTTCGATCTTTCGCAGTCTCAGCATAGAACTCGTCAGCCCTAAACATTTCATTAGTTTGAAGACTAGAGAACCAGAATAAATTGAAAGCACTTTCTCCATTGCGTGACTACGCTCATGACGAAATTCCCGACATTCTCCATCTCATTGATGCCCAAATCCTCTAACTTGTCCTGTTCGTCAAGTAGCTCCTCAGGGACAGGTTTACGGCTGTTATCGATGAGCCTGTCTAGTGCCCTTCCCGCCGCTGCAATTTTGCCATGTCGCAACGCGGATATGCGACTTGCAAAGTGAGCAGCATCACGAGAAAGCGCCTCCGCCAACCTGAACCGGACCGTGCGAGAAAACCCGGCAGATGATGAGACAGACGCATCCGATGCGATAGACATTATTGAGTTGCGGCGAGGAGTTGGTGATGGCTCCTCCGAAGTAGGCAATGCCAGCTCGTAGATGGCCGGTGACCATCTTGCTCGGGTAACAAGGAAGGCGCGTAAATCGCCAAGTAGCTTCTGACGATCGTCCCAAGCAGCGACTCTTTGCTCTTCCCACGTTAACCGGACGCCAAGCAGGTCTAAAGACTCGGACCTGCCTCGAAGCAGATGAAGTAGCTTGTCAAACTCGTAGATGGTTGTCAATGTTATCTCAATAAGATCCGTGTCCTCGGGAGATAAGTTGCGCTTTGCCGTAGCTGAACGGTTGGCGGATAATTACTAGACACATTGGCGCCAATCAATCATGTTGCTCACCTTTCGTAAATTGCTTGAACTTCTTCAGCTCACCGGAATCAAATATCTCTGTCTCCTTTTCGATCTTGTCATGTTCAGCTTGCCATTGCTGAAGTTGTTCCCGCGAGGGCAAACCGGGGACGTCAGGCGCTGACGCACGAATAGCGTCTAAACCGGAGAAATGGTCGATTGGTGGTAAACTATCAAGAAACTAGAGGCAGTGTTACAGGCTGCATAATGAGAAAGGAATAATTGTGATGAGGCCGACTGACTTTAATTTTTTTTACAATCCATTCCTTCCTCTCGCTGAATGCCTGTAGCTCACTGACCTCATGAGACTCTAATGCCTGCTCCTCGTTTTCGGGCCTTGCGCCTTCCTGCTCGCCCCCATCCCTTGACACCCTTGAAGCCAGCAAGGTTTCAAGGGAGCTATAATCTTGAGCGTCGAGCCTCCTCACTGCACCATCGCCCATTGAATTTTGAAGGATCTCAGCTTCGGTGTCGGCCATAATGTGATAGATTCCAGGATGTCAAATAAGCTGGTTTTACTGTTGATCAAGAACAAGGAAGGGCATGACCAAAGGCACCATCTAAATCGTAGAATGGACTGCCAGCGTGCGTGCCGACGCAACGAGGTATAGGCAAGGTAAGTATGAGAACGTATCTCTACATTCCGGCGGCACCGCAGGCACATCACATGAATGACTAAGCATGTTAAGCGGATAATAAACTGTCATTCACTCTCGGCGCTAGGATATCTCAGCCATCAAGTTGATGCAACGTCCCGCGTCCTGGGTGATTGCAGAGCATCAAAGTACACCCTGCTGAATATGTATTCAAGAACAGATTTTGTCGATCTATTTAATAATAGTGCACTCAGTCCTGACCTGCGGACTTGGTAATCACGGTCTTCTCAGAGATTCAGGCTCTGGATTCTCCCACTGGTAGCAGCCCAAACCAAACTGCAGACCCTCATCTATTGAGCGTTTTCGACATCAAGGCCAAAGAAGATACATCCGCTGAACATGCTATTGTGGTAGTTCTCAGCATTTACTTATCCTCCTATCATATGCTTTACAACGACTAATGCAGGAGTTGGCGAAGTGACACAATGCGGCTACAGGTTCAGACTCATAGCAATACAACAGGATTAAGATACAGAGTGTACAGCAAAAAAAGGTACTCGAAATGATAAGGAATGCCACCGCTTCTAACTTGGCACGTTCATTCTTTCTTTCTTTCAATAGTCTGAGTCTAAGCAACCATGCGGCAGATAAGGATGCCTGAACTAATGCAGAGACTGCTCAGTAAATCTCGGTCGCACCACCCTAATAGACTGTAATGGAAAAAAAGGTCTCGGTCGCAAACACCTAATAACCATCAACAGTTTACGAGCTCGCATCTTTTGATTGGACCATACTGGCATTTGGGACCTTCTGGTAATGTTGAGAGCTATTAATAAATAAAGAGCTATCCAATGTATGTAGAGACGGGCTTACCTCCGCTGTCGATTGATCAGCCAGTTGTAACGCAAGACGACGGAGTCGCTCAATGCCTCGAGCGTCATGCTGGTTGATAGTGAGGCCTTGTTGTATCTCGACCTCTTGCATGAACGCCGCAACATCAGCCAATGATAGCCCTAGCTCTCGCAAACGGGACAACTGTGCTCTGCGAGAAAACAGCTATGTGGAATTCTGAGTGAATCAAATAAAAAAAAACATACTGGATATCATTTCTGGACTGCGTTAGTTCGATTAGCTGCCCTTGGGTTTCCTTGTCCTTCTCAAAATGATGACATTGATATCTGTTAATATTCTCGCGCATTCGCTCCATGCTACCCTTGGTTTCCTCCAGCGCCGCTCTCAACTGCAAATATTCTTCTCTCCTAATTGAAAGCTCCAACAAAGAATTCTTGAGCTCGCTCCGTAGCGCGGTCGCTGTGATCCCAACCTCACCAACTCTACGGTGGAGGGCATATAGACTACGTCTCAGGGCGATAAAGGGCAACAAAGTCACAGGTATGGCAAGGGCAGCAAAGACCGCGAGGCGTATCTCCAAAGGGACGGCATGTCGAGAAATGCCATCCTGAGAGGCAGATGGTAATTGAGGATCCAATGGTGAAAGGGGTTTCGCGTTGGGATTGACGGCCACCATGGCATTCAGTGGGTTAGCCTCGGAATGTGCTGACTCTGAATCAGTAGCATTAACGGGAAGCTTGGAATATCTTGTAGGGAAAAGGGAGGGAATCATGAAAACTCTTAGAATATTAACGTGGCCGCCGTGCTAGTAATAGTTAACGTGGCTTTCTACTCCACCGAACTTGGCGTAACTTTACGTCGGTGACGTCACAGCTCCACTACACCGCAGACTTGCGCCGGCAGATGGCTGCGACAACGGAACCACACAAGGCTAAATGTGGCAATGACTTGAGACTGAGATGCCTGCAAGATGGCATCTGACATCAGAAAATTGTTGATTAATCCCACCTCATTGTTGGAATTTGGAAATTTGGGGAGCCATTGGGATTGTGAGCTGATGCAAGCAAGCACAGCTGCAGGGTTGTTAGTTATATAAAATAGCTCCCCCCTCATGGGATTGCCCATGTTTCACATCAGGTAATTTGTCATGATTCTACTGGACTATTTTTCCTTCCACCTTATTGCTTACAATCCCATCTCCTTATCTGTTATTCCAGCCACTTACCAAGCAATATTCCATCATGACTCAGACTTATTCTAACTCATTCTACATTGTTCTTTCAACCCTTATCTCTGATTCAAACCCCTGTGAACCTATTGGAGGATATGGGGATCTACTATATGACTACCTGTGTACAGGAGGGGCATCTGCCCTCAAGACTCTAGCATATATCTTGTAACTTACTGCAAGGATAAGCTCTAAGCTTATCCTCTTGTACAATACAGTGGGTCAAAAAACTGCCACAATGTTTGCTCATTTGGAAAGATTGGCATGGTGTGAAACAATGACATAAGCAGAAAATCTGAATAAGTCACATGATATATGACAATATGTTGGCTACACATCAAAACAAAAATCTCATAATTTAGATAAAAACCCATTGTTTAATAAATCAAACAAGATAATCAATCATTGGGGCAGTTTGTAAGGACTTAGCGTGAC
>QLPM01006162.1:0-22501 GCA_003314695.1 Albatrellus sp. MG142
ACTTGTGAAAAGATGGGTTCATGTGGACAGGTACACTCAGCATACTGAGGGAGATGGAAGAAGCACAATGTGCAGCATTGCCTGATGACATGTGATAAAGCAATTGAAACATGGATCAAAAGAAGCGCAAGTGTGCAGTAAAGTAGAACATGTGGGTTATGCATGAAGGTTTCAAAGTACGGCAAATGCCAATGAGTCGGGTAACGATACTTCCATACAACGGAAGATGCCGGTTGCCGGTGGGTGTGTTGAATGCGAGTTCAACATGTGGTGATGGTGAAGCTTCTGTACGATGGAAGATGCCAAATGCCGATAGGCGAGTGGAATGTGAGTTGGACATGTGGCAATAGTTGATGTACAGAGTACGTAACCTGTGGTCGAATGGATGTGAAAGAAAAAAGAAAAGAACTAACAGTACACGGCCGATGTTAGGTTCGTAACAAGATCATAGTGGCATCGAAAGATAGTGCAGCCTGATGGCATATGCAGCTGTTATCTCCAACAATACCCACTTCAGCAGAGGAAAGAAAGCTGAAGTGAGAGTACATCAAGACAAAGGTTTAAGTATTGTAAAGTGAGTGATTAGAGTTCAATCCCAATTGAATCTCAGAAGAACAATAAGCAATACAAAAGAAGAAAGACAATGACAAGTCAGTGAGTCACACATGACAGAGTGTGGGAGTGAGTCATTGGAAGTACAAGGATATCCATAAAAAGGTGAATAAAAGGGTAAGTAGAGTGTCCATGGACCTGTAAGGGTCCTAAGTGACAAGAAACATCACAGATGTTGAAGCAACACTTCAACAGCTTCTGTATCATTTACCTAGCCTTTCCCTTTGAATTCCCTCCATTGTACATTTCTCTTCAACCACACCTCACTGGCACTAATTGCACACCAGTTCCTTCATCACCTGTGGTGCATATCCCCTCCTAGTCCACAGCAATGGAAATGGTTGTAATTACAGCAGTGAGAGCAGAGGTGGAGACAAAGGGCGAGGGGGTAAGGGCGAATCGCCATTCACTGTGCCACTGTCGTCTCATCGCTGCAGTCCGAGTGCTGTCTCCACGCGCGTTTCGCCGAGCTCCTTCCTCTTCTTATCCAACTCGGCGAGCATACACAAAACTTCCTCGTCATGCTCATTCTGCCAGTACCATGTATCCATCACTGACCCATTTGTGCCCTCCATAGTGCGCCTGCGAGCATTGGTTGCAAATGCAGCAAGCACTTCATCACTCATCAAGCCCTCAAACCCCCAGTGTACATCGTGATAGTGTGCGAACTCGACTCGCTATTTGAGTAAAGCAGAGCGGGATTCTTCAAGATGCTGCTCTCGTCGACTAGTGGGCCACTGCTCCGCCGTGCACATAGAAGCTACACAAGGTTCCCGCACACGATCAACGTGTCGCAGGTGCCAGAGAAGACGCATACGAGGTACGCCCCCAAGTCCACGGCAGGCCCCGCCCACGCTCTTATACGCCCGCGTGCGCCAGATCATCGTCGACAGTATCGTGTGATGATGCGTTTGGGCGAGCACCGTGTCGTTCTTCCGTGGTACGTCTACTGCCCATGTCCAAGTGCATGAAGGCAGACCTGCATGGTGGACAACTTAGTACTTGTACGTGACGTACAATCACAGCAAGCTTCGATGACGAATCGATGCGCCGGGCATGACGGTGTATGCCAGGTTCGACCGGCACGACAGCATGCACTCAGCCTTGCAATCTAATCAAAAGACGGTAATAGACGCGCAACAGTTTGGTTGTCCACGCTTGCCTGGGTAGACTAGTGCCGCTCGCGCTGGGAAGACCCAGCACTATCTTCTCATACTGACCCCAGACAGCGCGAGCATGAGATTCTGCATGTCCTCTATATTGTTTGTCTAGCGGAATATGTCAACAAAGACGAAGGAACCTCCACAGCAGCCTCGAAGCCGTAAAGGCATGATGAAGTGGATTACCCGAAGGACAGATGACGCGGCTCGTGCCAAAGGCCCTGCTCCTGATGCTAAAAGACCTTGAGTCATAGCCGTGTGGAAGAGCGTGGCCTTAGCGGACGGCCGTGGCCGTGCTCCTGAAGACTGATAGTCTCGGTCACGTCGCACACGATCAGGACAACAGATATGTTCGATTTTTGAAGACGCGGTGATGAAAAATCTGCTGCTTTGATCAAGGAGGGGGGCGGTGCTTCCGCACGCTAGATTGGAATGTGTCTGCCCAGTGCTGTAGCGTGAAAGACTGATAGATAAATAGAACTTGGAAAGGAGCACCACTCTCTAAATCGT
Source organism: Albatrellus sp. MG142 (assembly GCA_003314695.1). Lineage (NCBI taxonomy): Eukaryota > Fungi > Basidiomycota > Agaricomycetes > Russulales > Albatrellaceae > Albatrellus > Albatrellus sp. MG142. The sequence goes on from QLPM01006162.1 coordinate 2,283, forward strand.
GGGTGAGACCCTGATGGTGTCAGTTATAGAAAGCGACAAGCCATGCAGAATTGCAATCCACTTGACCTGCAACACAGCTCCCATTTTCCAGCACGCCCGCGGTGTCGATCAGAGACTCGAGACTCGCAACTCCATCTGCAGTGAGTATGCAGGGCGGCGTCCTCGACAAGCACAACTGGAAACAAACGAGCTCAAGCGTCGCCTTGCAGTGCAGAATCACGTCGAAAAGTCCCATCGCGTTCCGGACACCGCCGACGAACTTGTAGTGGGCCAAGGATCTCACGCTCACCTTCCAAGGTACCGCGTCACGCCTGAGCAAAACGACGGATCCCGGCGATCTGGACGCGAAACCCGCCCGCGACGAGTCCATCACGGTCATGCGCACTGGGGACGTTACGCCTGACTGTCGCGATGACCTAGCCTCCGGCAGCCATCCCCGACCAGCATCAGACGAGCCGCTACAGCCTTGTGATGTCGCTTCCGACAAGCGCGCGACTCTATGCGATACAGGAACCTAGCAGGGCGGCTATCGGACCGTGCCTTAAAAGTCAGCCGAGATGTAAATCTAGGATCGATTATTTCACCGCGACGTACCAAAACCTCACTCTACAACCAGCCGCATCCCTCTCGCCCTAGAAACGACACTAGTACTGCAGACCAATGACATAGCTGCGGAACCAGACGAAGGAGCGATTATTACTGTGAACTACTAAAAACCCAGACCCGCCTCGCCGAAAGACTATAATAACATTAACTGCAAAAAAAAAAAAAAAAAAAAAACGTCCGTGCTATGACTCGCCGGTCCCGCGTCCCGTGTCCACCTCCCCAGCATGCACCTCCGCTCCGCCATTGACAAGTCCCGTCCCGTCCCCATCTTCCCCTCCCCCATCCGGCGCGCTCGCGCTCTCCCCGCTGCTCTCGCGCTCTCGAAACAAATAAACATTCCCCATATCCGAGATTGACGGGAACCGCATCACGCTCGTGTCTGCCTTAATCTGCGCCGTGCGCAGACGCAGACTCTCTGGCCGCTTCAATATCGCGTCCGCGAGCTCGTCGCTGAGCGCGAACGCGTCGCCCGTGTCGTCTGCGTCTGCCGACGCGTCGTCCTCCAGCGCACGCCTGTTGACGGGGCTGCGCGAGCCCGCGCTCGATGACGGTCCGGACGACTCGCCAGGGCCTCCGTGCGGGAAGAACGCAGTCAGCGCAGGCACGTGTGCATTCATGTTTGCATGTGCTGGAAGGGCGCCGGGGGGAATATGGCCATAGGGGTACGGTGCGAGCCCGGGTTGCGGCGCGACTGGAGAAAAGGGTGGTGGCGGGACCGGGATCGGGTGTCCTGCCGATGATGAGCCGGTGGACGCGGCGTACAGCTGGATGCTATGTGTGAGGTATTGGATATAGTGGTGCATCTGGTCACAGGGGACGTGTGATGAGCGGTGAAACCCAGTGGTCCGTCATAACACGGGGACCATACCTCCGCCTCGCGTCGGCGCCATGCACCCACGTCCTCGTTCCATCGCCATCGAAGAACCTCGCACTCCCTCGCCAGCCGCTCCGCCTCCGCCGCATGCTTCGCCTCGCGTGTCCGTGCTGCCTCGAGCGCGCCTTTGAGCGATGCAATCTGTGTCTGCGCCGCCAGCGGCGGTGTGTACGCGAGCTTGAATCGCGGAGGAGGCTCCGCGCGGTACAGCGCGGCTTGTCCGTCCCAGTCCCATCCGCTTCCTCCGGGACCTGCACTTGAACTCCCGCTGCCACCGCCGCGCCGGCGCGGCGAGGGCGTGGACGGGTAGCCTGAGGATGAGGAGGGAGATGCTGAGCGCCATGGCTCGGCGGTGGGGAGCTGGAGCTGCGGGATATGTCGCATATATGAAGAAGGGTCTATGGGCGGAGGAGAGGGAGCTGAACCAGGGACTGAATCGACAGCACTGGTAAGAGAGGTAGATGGCGAGGCGGGTTGCAACTGCAGGTCCTCATGAGTAGCCGGAGGGGTCAATGGGATGGGCACGGGAGGCGTTTCCTCCCTGTCATCTACGTCGTCCACGGCACTATGGGATGCCTCAGACTCAGACTGCTCATGTAGCGCCCCAGCCGCTGCCACCTCAGCCACGCCGGGAGCCTGCGTCGTAGCCTGTTTGTCAGCGTCGACCAACGGGAGATCTTGAATATGGCTGTGCTGTCGCCTTCTGGAAGAAGCGGGAGCCCCCTGATCGTACACAGCTTCAAGGTCAGGGTCAGGATCGGGCAACTTATTTGTGAGAGCTGACACCGAGGAGGATGGGACAGTAGAGACGGAGGCAGAATCGTCAGACGAGGCAGTTACCGGGCGGTCCGCCTGGCGGAGGAGGGCACGCAGCTTCTTGCCGTCACGCGAGAGGTCGCGCAGCGGGTCCTTGCCACGACGGCGGCGATCTTTAGAGCGTGCTGGTTTGGAGGGTCCTGCGGAGGGTGAAGAGACAGATGCGACGGTGACGGTGGTGGCGTGTGGAAGCGGCGAATGGGGGTGCGTCTGGGAACGGGCGTCAAGGGCAACGCGTGTGTCGGTGCCTGATGGGAGAGGGCATGGCGTCCAGACAACCTGAAAAGTGTCCAGGGCGCTCTGCAGGAAAGATGGGACATAAGACGCGTGCTCTGGCTGATTGTAATCGGTGCTGGTGTCTGCAGACAGGATGCGGCGGGTCCCACGGTATATAAACACAGAGCTGGTAGCGAGAGTGAGTGCGGCCAGCGTCGCGAGGAGAACACGCGGGTTGTCGTGCAGCGAGGAGGAGCACTGGGGGGTCGAGGTACCCGCAGGCGAATGGTTTGTGGGCCCCTGCATGCAGGGATGTTGTGGGCGGGTCGCCAGCGGGAGCGGGGAGGAGGAGAGAGAGAACAGTTTTGTCAAAGTCACCACAGACAGGCCACATTTTCACGCTCCGCCTGCTCCTAACCACACTCTAGGGTTCCTGTGGGCCTGCCCGCCGCGTGTTTCACTCGTTCCTGTGACGGCCAGGAGCCTCCTGGCACTTGTAGCACTTTTAGCGTGCGCACGTTGTAGCCCGCTGGTGCACATTCCGCAGGTTGGCCAGGAACCCGCCGAAAACGGCATAAAGGACGGACCAGCATCAGCGTGGGGAATAGCAACCTTTCTGCGGCAGCTACAGGGCCCGTCGCTATGATGTACAGACGCTCATGATCAGAAACAAGCCGAAACATGATGTGTTACTCCTATCACGGTCCTTCCGGAGTTCGTAGGGCCGATCCACGGCTGAGCTACGCTCTGAGCACGGCCCAGATCGCACGCCCGACAACTGCGACCCCGTCGTTGCGCCACTCGGCACGCACTCGTCCGTCATCCGCAGTGGCAGCGTCTATGACACCACTCGCCCCACGCACGTCGATGATCTTGTGTACAATACTGGCAGTAAACTCGGGGTGGCCCTGCACCGTAAGCACATGCACAGGCGGCAGCGTGTTGCCATCTGCATTGGGCTGGGCCTCCGGCGAAGAGAACCGCACCATTCCCTGTACCGGTGTAACATCGGTGGATCCTAGCAAGCGGAAGGACGGCGGAATCGAGGTCACGTGGTCACGGTGCATCTGGTGAATGTTCTAGTGGAAGAGAGTTTGCATCGGCAGTCACAGAAACGAAGTAGCGGACGCACTAGTGTGTCGGCGTCCGTGTTTAGCACCTGTTTCCCGAGAGCAGTGAGTGCAACGGGGGTGACGCCAACCTCCCAGACGCCTCCATTGGGAACACATACGCCACCCAGGGCTCGGGCTATGATCTGATGCCCAAAGCATATGCCTGATCGTATTCGTGCCGACATAGTCACTCAATTTCACGACAAGTCGAGAGATTACGCGTACCAATGAGCTTTACCCCCGGACGTGTGTTCACGAGATCCGCAACCCACTCTGCCAATTTGTTGATCCACGGCACGTCCTCGTACGCCCCCGCAGCTGCAGCACATTACCCGATGTAGCGCATCATCTGTGCCTCCGAGAGACAGCACTTACTGGAGCCAGTGATAATCACGCCTTGATACCGCGTTTCGAGATCTGCCTCCTGTGGATATTCCATCTTCCCACACACGTCGTATGCATCGAGCACGAAGTTGGCGATCCCAGATGGGAGCGCAGAGCGGAAGAGGGTGGCGAAGATGGCATGGTAGTCGCCCTCTTCGTTAAGAATTGCAGGCAAAGGAGTATCGCAAATAAGCAATGCCAAACGGGGTAAATCGTTAGCCACTGCTGGTGCCATCGGTGACGGTTTGGTGTTAGAGAACAAAAAATCGATGACAGAGCTATTGGATTGGTCCTAGAATGCAACTGATGGTATCTGTCCAGCGCCGCCGCCGCACCAATAAAAGCCTCGTTTTCGATGCAATCGGAGTGCGTTCTTGATATTAAGTCGATAAGACCGAGACGTAACCATTACGATTTCGTAATAATCGGGACTGGTGCTGTGGCGCGTACACACCACTGCCAGCTGCTGACCGCCTACAGCGCCGACAACGACGACAACTGAAAACCAGAAGAGGTCGAGAAGATAACCACCTTGGCAGACGCACAGTAACGCCGCAACTTACCTACTGGCAGGGTTTCCCACGATTCACACCTTGCATCTCTCTTGCACCGCGCAGCGCTGTCCGCCATGTCCCTCGCCAAACTAACCTCGCTGTCCACCCAGACCTTGTCTCTCCTCCTGGAGCGCCAGCGCTTGCTCTCTCTTCCCTTTCCCGTCACAACTCCAAGCTCGACTACCCCCGCCCGAAACCTACATCTCCCCCAAATCACACGCAACCTACAGCAGCTGCGAGCCGGCGTGCGCGCGCTGGGGCCCTCCGAGGCCGCCATGCTGCTCCGCTTGCAGTACACACGCATGCGCGACATGCTAGGAGATGAGGCGGAGCGGAGCGGCGTGTTGCCACTGGAGGACGAGGAGGCGGCGGGCGCTGCTGCGGACGAGACGGGCGCTAGCACGAAAAACGAAGAGATCCACATGCTGTCACGGGGGAAGGAGGTGCACGATGCGGATATGTTTGTGCCGTACACGGATGACCCAGACGACTCGCGCGAGCCCGCAATCATGCTGCAGGAGCAGCGGCGCCTCATGGACGGTGCGTCTCCTCTACTCTTTCTGCCCTCGGCAGCGCACGTGCTGACATAGCGAGGGCGCCACGACAGACCAGGACGAGCACCTCGACGTCCTCGCGCGCTCAATCACCCGCCAGCGCGACCTGTCGGTGCAGATCGGCGACGAGCTCGACACTCACACAGGTCTGCTCGAGGAGTTGGACCACGAGCTCGACAATACACACGGCCGTCTCGGTGCGGCACGGCGGAGACTCGGCCGCGTTGCGCGGGGGGCCAGGGATAATGGTGCGTCCCTTCCACTCTGCTGCCAGAATGACGCTGCGTGCGTCATGCGTGCAAGTGGGTGCACAAGCTGATCCTATTTTTCGTGTCTTCCATACGCTGCAGGCTCGACCGTAACGATTGCGTTGCTGATCCTTGTGTTGCTCGTGCTTATCATCGTATTCAAGACCTGACCGGCCATCGCACTATTCCCTCGCTCTGCTCTCCGTGCCCGCGACCATCCTGCCTGCATATATCTTCATTGCTAACCATGTATTTTCCCTCATCTTCCCCCATTTTCTCTTCCTTTCTCCACTCAGCTTCGCCCTCAACTTGTTCTAGAAGGGACACAGAGTGTGTATACTATGCACGGCATACATGATGGAATATACCTTATTGATCAGTGAGCCTATGACATAGCATAGGCTTGTTCTGCGATCACTTGTTATTGATGCGTGCGTGTCTGGAAACTTTACCTTGTATTCGTTTTACGTGACTTTGCTCTCATGGATTTTACTCATTGTTGTGTTCGCCCATCCACCGAATAGACTGTTACGCAGCATCCATTCATGCTGCCATGATAGAGGCAAGATGATAGTTGTCCCACAAGCGGCTATAGAAGATGTCATCTGTGCTTCCCAACCTTCTTTCGGTCGCTTGATTGTGTAGCAGTAGCTCCGCAATCACCGAACGAGGGATTCTGTGGAGTGTAGCTGCCATATCCAACGCAACATCGTGCCCGCGCGTCTTGTGGCGCGAAGTGCAAAAGCGGATAAACCACTCGTATGACCCAATACGACACGGTCTTCAATGGTTCTGCGTTGCTAGGCACCATACCATCCGTTCCTCTTACACTCTCGCAACTCCGTCCTGAATTAGCCTCGCACTTGCCTCCTTTAAGATGTACGTGAATCCAGCAGAAACTGGTGTCGAGCCAGCACTGGGTGCATGAGACAGTCGAGCAGCGTGGACACAAGCATATAGCATTTTCACATGTCCCCGTCGACTCCGCGACTTGGGCACCAGTCGTGTCATGGGCCATCACGACTCCTTCATGCGGCACCTGTTGGTGATAATGCCCCCCTCCAGGTTCTCCTCACCATCTAATCTGTCGGACCATTGATGTTAAGTCCACGAATTTCATTGGTCTTGCGTAAGATCAAGATCTCTCATGCAGCCTGTTCTGTATCTGGCATGCGGGCCGTGTATCCATCAACGCGATGTAATCTCAGTGCCCGTAGCTGCCCTGACCTCAGCAGAAGACAGCCGTTCTGCGGTCATTGCAATCCCATTTCGGGAATCCGCACCTCATGTCATGGATGACACCGCTTTGTGTAAGTTACTACCTAGTATATGTAGGGTCCCACACTCGTTTTCTCTTGTGCTGAGACTAACATCACTCGCGACTCTTATTTTCAATCTGTCCCACGACGATGACACCCCCAATCCCCTCCAATCCAGGACCTTCCGAGTCATTGCGCACGAAGGTCAAGGGTCTCATAAGGCCACCCCAACTTTCGGATTGCATACCAGTCCTACAACTCGTGGTGGGGGCGGCTATGCCCAATTTTCCTCTGCAAATTGCAGTTCTTGGCCTTCTCAAGGTCATAGAGCGAGTTGCCGTACGGTATCTCTATGCTCTCTCCTTCAGTCTCGCATTGACTGTTCCATTTTGCGAGACAGAGGTCAACCCAAAATGCTGAAGAGGCCGCTGAGTTGAAAAAAATATTCGGTGATCTACTCAGGCTCCTCAGCGGCCCATTGAAGGACGTTGAAACCTGCCCGCCCGCGATTCATCAACGCATAAAAGATCTCTCCAGGTCAAGTTCAGCTTCATGTTCCGCACAGCATGTCTAACGCTCACATCGGACAAGCAGTTCGATCGTTGATGTAGCGAACAACCTTCAGCGGATCGGGCAGCAAGGCAAATTTACTCACGTTTCAGGCAAAAACGCAACTAAAGTGCTAGCGGACTGTCTGAAGAAGCTGGAATCAGCGTGTCGCGTTCTTGGTTGATGGTCTACGTATTGCGTTAGGGACGATGAAAGGAAGGCCCATATTTGGTCCGTGGATAGCGCTCCCAGTCTGGAATATGTGATCATGTGAGACCATTGGCAGTAGTGGCTGCATCTGAATGCAGATCCGTAGCAGTACTCGAAGTAGCGCCTAGCAGTGCAGACCAATCCCGTTCGTATTTGTTTGTTTATACCTGCAACAGCATTAAATTGGCCCGGTAGCATAACAGTTATATATATATCAATACATTGTCGTATCAATACCGGAACGAAGTTGTTGATAAATCTTGATAATAAAGGAAATAGGAGATTCTACCTGTATCTAACGATACTATAACAGCTAACAGCGAAACGATAGATTGCCTATCAAAACTTATCAGCAGGCGGACTATGAAAATTAATACGCCGGGTCTACAGCTGAACATCAGAAATCTCCGCCATGCCACACTCCGGATACGTATCTACATCGGCAATTAGTCGGCATATCATCTTTCACAGTCCGCCTGCTGCAGAACTATAACAGACGATCGATCGTTTCGCCGTTAGCTGTAGTGTCGTATGACTATCTTGGAAGGTTTACAGCCTTTGCCATGGCGCCGGACAGGAATCTTGCGATGTCTTGTTCCAGTCTGAGTATGGGTACCGATATTTAGGATGCACAGAAATAGATAGAACAAAGGAAGGTCAGGTTTACCACGTACACGTTTGCTAGTAGGACTTGGATCTTACTGAATTCTGCACAAGGGGCAGCCTCACATCACCACCCGCCTGGCTCTGTCCCCGCTTGGTACCGTCTTTGCCCCCAGCTCTGACAGGAACGTTGAAGTTTGTGCGTAAGCCGATGTGGAAGTACGGCGTAGTTCCCCACGGCTCAGTTAGTCATAGCTATATCCCGTTCCGGGTAGCAGCAGCGCACACCAGCGTACGTTCGCATGTGGGGTTGTCACTAACGATGTGCAAGTGGTCAGAGTAGCAGGATAGGAGATACGCATATACCATGTACATTTTTATCCCCTTCCTTTTTCCCCTCAGTCTTCTGTGAAGAGACTGAGGTCAGTACTGATTCACTACATCATTCTTTACTATAGTTTCTCACTTACTTCTTCCTATAGAAATCATACTATATTCTACACTGTTCCGTCTGCGCGTGCGCCCGAACGGAGTCCCTCACTTCGCAATATATCCCCCGTCGAAAAGCCCGATGCAGATGTCCACATCATCGATTTGCAGTTTTGTCAGCTGAACCACAGAACTCAGGCACACTGCTGAGGTGAAAGGTGTAAGATTAATTCATGCCCTTTCGATCCGACGGAAGACGGGATGCAGTCGTCCGCAGTGATGCATTGGCAGTCGAGTCATGATGGTGGGATGTGGCAATGAATACTCGGGTTCGTGTGCTTGGCAAATTTTCGGCTTGGGAAGTGTCGGTTGACGTTTGGGGAAGGTAGAAGGAAGGAAGTATTATTCGGCTTAGGGTAGCGTACGGGCCGGTGAGTCGGTCGTTCAAAGTCGTTGTGCGCTATCGTGAGTCACGTGCTAGTAAGAAGTTGCCATGATGAAGTCCTCTGAGACATCAGTTAATGTTTGTAGCCTCCACACGCACAGCTGTCATCTCCAGCTATCTTCCACAGCTAAATTCATAGAACTGTCCAGACTCCAGATGATCTATCAGCCTTATCCAGCACAAGTATATACTTGGCAGATTAGGCCCTGACGCTGCCAAGACGCCGAGATCGGCGTTGCCACGAGGATTGACAACTGAGCTCAGTCGATCAGGATCTAATGTCGTCACTACTGATACCACTGAAGCAGCCGTCACTACCCCGTAACAAGGGGTGGGATCACATAGTCACCGCATTTGGCTGCAGAATGGGAACAGAGATGCGGGGCGTGAAGCTCGCGGAGGAGTTTGATAATCATTTATCTAGCGTTAACGATTCCAGCCAGGTACGAGACACCTCGCGAAATCTCACACTGGTATGGCGACCAACTTACACCTTCGCTTAATCACAAGTGAGGTAGCAATCAACGGCACACCTCGCCAGCGACAGGTCGGATCGGCTAAAATTCGCCGACATGCATAGGAATCCGAGATGTGCATCATTCAAGCCTCCCGTGCATGCCATACCTCTGATTTTTTGCGGCTGGATCCTTCTTACGCTGTATGAAAAAGCCATCTCTTTTCGTTATTTGAGGGGCGGGGCCCGATGTGACGTGCACAATGAACACTCTGCACGCCTGAAATGAGGGTGTACTTTATCAAGGGCGACAACGTCTCGTATGGGAAGACATGCCCACTGATTGGACATGCTAACTGTGGTATTGGTGATTGATATACATACAACCAGTTGGGTGCACAACACCTTATGAAGCACCGAAGGTTTGTGTACTAAAGCCAGCGAGGCTAGTTCACTACATGGCTAGTTCACTATATGAAAACGAACCGATTGCTGCAGATTTTACCTGACTACTATGCACGCCTAAGGGCCGCTGAATTAATGAATGGGCATGAAGTTCTGTTAAGCATGATGTGATGAATGCAAAGCATTTATGAGCAGAGAACGAGTACCGTGATATCTCAATGTCGACATCTTTGCATGAGACGCTGGCCATGCCTCTGAAAGAGGAAGAAACAGTAATATGTCATGCGACCATTCTACGGCTGCGCCTTACAAAACCTCGCATATATAATATAATCAATACGCGATGACGGCCGGGACAGGAGGCGAGGCTTGCAAATGACCGAATTGCCAAACGTGGCCAGCAGAAGCGTCTAGATTGCTAACGACGACGGTCTGCTGCAGAACACGCATTTTCCCCCTTTGAAAATCGTATGTTTGGATCTGTAACAAGAAATCAGTCTGCTTATAGACAAAGTAGGAACCGAAATACCTTAATATAATTAGAAAGGAAGCCGTGCTGCATATCTCACTACGTCACAACGCAGCGCAGTCCAGATCAGAGTATGAATTCATGTTCGCTCTCACTCTCCGGGAAATCTTCGTTCTCGAAACCGAAATGCGGATCATCCAAAATGTCCACCTACGTTTCGCAGAAAATTCGAACCAACGTCATCTAATAATATGCAGGATGCGAAGTCATACATTAAAGCCTCGGTCAACCATCGCGAGTATGCCTCGTGCAGCTAAGCGGGACAGTTTGCTTTCGATTTCATGCAACACAAGGGTGCTATACCAATGGGGACCGTATAACTTGATGATGATGCTCTTCAGGCGGTTGAAGCGAGCTTCACAAAGTACAGTTTCTATGAGCCTTGGATCGACGGGTCTTGCCAGCTGTCCTGCATCGATAGGGACCGAATGAGCCTGAAGCTTTAGATGGACCTCCTCCAGACTGTTGGAGGCAATTTGGGAGAGGACACTCGGCATCCAGTGCAGTGCGGCAAGAAGGGAGTTGTCATCGGCGAGAGTGATGGTACGGAGACCCACGAGTTGTGAACCGAATGCCGTTCGTTCAAAAGCTGTAGTTGTGCAATGAGCGATCATCAGACAGACGGTAGAGACCATACCTTCGACCCATCCATCGTGGTGATCGAATAACGAGTATAAAGTGAGTTCGAGGTGTTGCAAGGATGATCCTATTGTAAACAACAGCATGGACGTTGCCGAGACGCACCCCGAGCGCAGGGACAAGGACAACCTGGTGACGCCAGTGATGGGTGCAGCAGACAAGCACCGAAAAAGGCCGCGGGCGACCTTTGGACTGATGCCACCAAGCGATATGCTTCGTATTTGAAGTTGTTCATAAGATGTGCATCTTATCACATCTTCCTGCTCATCGATTTCATCGTCGGCCACCACATCATCATCTCTGCGAGCCTCGGAGATTTCATACAAAGATAGTTGGCGAAGATCCGGGTGGCCAATGAGTAAGTCATACAGTTCTTGCGATATCTGCCCAAAGGCCACATCAACCAAAGCAATGGAACGAAGCGACTGCAACCCATGAGTGAGGACTTCGCACGTCCCACTTTCTAGATATGAGTATTTACAGTACCAAAGCTCGAAGAACTTCAGCCCAGTGAGCCTCGTTGCTGCCAGTACAATGGATCTGTTGAATAATGTTGCGATCTCGACAACCGGGGGGTCAATAGGCCGGATAAGGTAGCGGCTAATGTACGATCCAATGTGCGGACTCTCGTACAACAGAGCTGTAAGGCCGTCCAGATATTTGCTAGAGGTTACGATTATCCATCCGCTTGCAAACAGGCGGGACTGAGAGGCTGGTGTCCAAGCACGGGACACGAGACTGCATGACTCCAGAACCTCTCGATCGCGGTTTAAATGGTCAAGAACCATTTCAGCCAATTCATTCGGAAGGGACCTCCAGCAGGACCTACAAAACCAAGTAGGTGGGATATGGATAACTCCTGTATGTAGATAGACATACTTTGATTGACTTCCACCCATGTGCAAGACCGTTATGCTCGAGATTAGCTGCGGTTTCCAGCGTGCAGTCGATATTGAGACTAATTGCGAGAAGCGAGACCACACTACAACGTGGACCTTGGCAATTAGCTATCCTCTTACTAACTTACCCACGGGGCTCCGGACCAGATTGCCAGTTCCCCAACTTGGACTAAGGACAGCGCCACCCCTTTACTAGTTTCCATTGCAGACTTGAATATGTACCCATATACCTGCTAGTACTACTAGTGCAGCCCATAGGGCTAAGCATGCTTATTACAAGCAGTGTACCAACGAATGTGCCTGTAAGATGAAGTTTACTACAGTACACTACCATCATCAACGTCTACTTTTCGCTATTAGTGTTTACTTGTCTTGGTCTTGTTGGAATGGCAAACTAGCGCATGTACGCGCACACATGTTTGTCACCGTACGATACTGCAGATTTGTCAGTACTGTATAGTTTTAGAACCTTCTTTTGTTGATCTCTAGTGCGGAGATGCTTTCCCTCAGTCATTCTGGATATGCTTGACTGAGGCTGTGCTAGGCATCTTTTCATGGTAGTAGCAACCTGGGATCTACGACAGGATCTACAATAGGTCTGCGGATGCATTGAGTCAATGACCCTAATGCCGTACAATAAACCACAGTTATGGCGCGGCATCCACTAATGACATTGATTTACTAGCCCAATATAATTCGTACTCAATGGCCACACGGTTGTTAAGGTCAACGAATGAAGACCCTCTTGGCCAAACTGTTGGAATTTTAAAAATCGTGCCGCCGTCGGGATTGCGGGCTTAAGCGAGCGCGGTCGGCAGTTATATAAAGTTGTCCCCCTGTACTTACTTACCTCATGCGATTGCCCCTTGATGGGCTGTTCTTGCCTCGGTAAGGCGCGCTGCACGCGCGGGTGTTGTACCGTTGTTGTTGATATTTCTTCATAGACTTCATACAGAATAGATCCCATACTAGCAAGACTGAAGATCGACACGACTGGACATAGATATAGATGTGCCCGTAAACTAAATCTCTTTATGTGGAATATAAGACAGACCACTCTGGCATTGTAGCCATCACTATTTCAGCCCAACCTACCCGTTCAGTAGTCTAAGACAACTTTAAGATTGAGGTCGATAAGGATGTCAATGAGGGCCTCGTCCTCGCCCTTGTTGGACTTCACATGGTTGTCAGACTTCGCGGTTTCGACCACCGCATCGGTCACATCTCCAAGAAGGCCGCTGACAACTTCACTAACGGCACCGAGCAATTTGCAAAGAGCATCACTGGGAAATTCAGGTGAGTGAATCAGAAGAAACAAAAATCGACACGATCGCATGCTTACCCAAGCTGCGCGCTATCATTGTTGTTGGCAGCCTTGTAGGCATCCTTTTCTGGAGTATCGATGGACTGAGCATAATGAACCGGCACAACGGTGGTCTTATTATGCGCTTTAGCAACCCGTCACGAATATACTAGAAGGAAGTATACCTCAATAGTCGAGACATAATTTTCAGCCAGAGATTTGCGAGCCTCGTCAATGCTCTGTCCGCCAATGAGCTCATACGCAGACTTGCCCTTCATGGATTCGATGTCCGAGATGGTGGACTCCAGTTCATAGATCATCTCTTGTATTAAAGTCTGTGACCTTAGGTAGTTGACATCGCTGGAAGCGAGGGCATCTGTAACAAATTATAAAGCTCTTGTTTAAGTCAGACGAAAACCAGCAACGTACAGAGAGAAGATGCAGAGGCTTGCATGGCATCATTGGCGCTTTTCAAGGCACCAGCGACCATGCCGTATTCAGCACGGATGGCATGAGCGTCAGTTGGAATCGCGGAGGCGACCGTGCTGAGCGCTGCGAAGGTGACAATGAGAGCCTTGGTTAAGGTATACATGATTAAAGAGAGTTGGTCAAAGAGAGCGGGTTGGAGGAATTCGTTCGATACGGTTCAAAAGTAAGGATGGGTTGAAGCTCGATGGGCCCTTTATATACACCCCAGTAATTCTCAGCGCTATGCTTGGGTTGGCCGTCTTGACCGCCAATTTCCTAGCCGGTGACATCTGTCGTGACGAAGATGAAGGCAACGCAGCCAGCGTGCTGGATCTAAGACTTCCAGGGAAGCACAAGCGGCGACACTTGCGAGATCAAAGATTTAAAGATCGAGAAGCGTACTTACGAGTACCCCCTAAGCGAACATGAGTAAGAGCTGTTTCGCAACGCATAACTAATAGGCCATGCGGTTTCCGAAATTAAGGGTGATACCAGACGGCGCAAGTGAAGAGCTCCACAAGCGTGTACTGACGGACAGAACGGAAGCAATAAGACGGGTTGCGAAGAACAGTGAGAATCGCGGCAACGTACGGCGCTTCAAGCCTCAAGATTTGGACATTCCATATCATGGCCGTGCGCACGACTTCAAGAGCTTCGATACCTCTCCTTTTTTCTTAAATGTGCACCACGCTACAGGAAAATGAATGACCTGCGGCGACGATTTTGTACCACTGAAGAGTCCTCGGCAAATGATGGTCACGGAGTCAGAAATAGCAATGGGTTTACATAAGTTTAGTTTCGAGTTATTCGTAATGCCTGCTTTTCATTCAAACAGCACCTGAGGTCCGTGCCCACGTTTAGCTACGCCAAACTTAAGCGGACTTTAGACTACACCGCACCTCGGTTCATGTCATAGTTGATTGGAGACAAGTTCTACTTTAAATGCTGTAACTGCAATTGATGGTGTGGGCAAGGAATGTCGTCTAAGAAACCCGTGAAGCAGTGAGCTCTCCGCTAACATCATCGCTCACTGAGTTTGCCAGCGTCGTATGGAGAAGTGATTATGAGACATGCATCGCATCTTCGCCTTACCGTACGTACAGATATATCCATCCATTTCAATGATATCCTTTACTGACATCTATGCAACCTAACAAGAACTTCGCCCCAACTCTCATCGGCTCCGAAGACCTAGTTCGTCATGGACAAACAAATACCCGAGAAGGGCACCCAATGACCACTTTTTCATTCACGCTCATTCTTGAAGACCGAATTCAACATTCCAGTGATGGTGAAGAATGAGCTTTCGATAAGAGGGAAACATCAAATGAGCTGTCGCATGCTGCCGCCCGCGGTGTCACCGCGATGGTTTGACGATGTCCAAACTCTGCAAGTTGAAGCTTGAAAATCGAAGGCTTCCTGTCCTCATTACGTAAGAAGTGAGGTGTCTGAGAAATACTGCTCTGAATCGGATAGTCACAAGCTTCAGTGGTGGAGTACTGACAGGTGAAAGGAACACGTCTGTCATTGTGAGTCCACTCACTGTCCACCTCGACAATAAGACGATTTGGTGTTAATGGCAATATCTCATAGAAAGTGGCAACATGTAGCATGACTCGAAGTGAGCTTAATCAAGGCTGACAATACAGCAGCTGACTGCAAGGAGCTATTGTGCCAGGTGTAATGCCTATATACTGTATATCGACTTAGGGGAAGTTCCGAAACCTCCGATTATATAACTCGAACTCAAAGTGGATATATATACTATATAGAGTGAAAAGCTGACGATGAAAACGCCGAGTCGTGGCTGTCACGTAGAAATAACCCTAAGGGCTTGAACGATTCATCTGGCTGGAAAACTGTTGGAAAGGGTTTGATGCGGGAACAACGGAACCGGTGACATGTTGATGTAAAGAACGCTACTATACTAGTGAGTTTGAGAAGATATCGGTTCTGCTCGGACAATGCGTATACGGGCTCCGTGAAATGTCGTGATTAGCATTAGCATGATCATTGTGCACTCTAGGAAAGAACGGACTTAAAATAAGACCATGCCTTCCTTATGTGGTCCGCTATTTTTATTCCTGCCTACTGATTTGTGGGGATCTCTGTCATGCTAAGGCTCACCGGCATGACTTTCTCCTCAGTTAAAGAACGGTGTTCATTTTACTACAATAGGAGCCTCTACTGAGCCTCCCAGACTCTGAGACACTGACGTTCCAGGCCGGAAAGCTACCCAGAAAACACGAGTAAGGCATGACAACAAAAACCCTAGTCGTCTGAGCCAACGATTACTTGAGTATATAAATATCTGAAACCCTTGCCTTTGTTCTCGCACTGTTCCTAAGAGCGACAAATGGGATTTGGTTTCCGCGTTGATCGGACCTCTTGCACTGGTATGTAGCTGGGCGTAGCAGAATGACAGCACCAATATTGATACTTACCTCAGTACGATACCTCTCTGTTCTCGGCACTATTACTTCACATCATATTAGTACTACCCTCAACCTCGGCTCTTTCCCCTTATGATGGTCTCAAAGACGGGATTCCGGATATCAGGGTAGAACTATCAACGGCGAACGCCAAATCTCAAGAATCGAAAGATATGCAGCGCCGTAATGCCAATAACACACCCATAAATCAGACTTTTGCCATTTCATTGTGACCATTCATACACTCAGGATCAATGATCACCCAAACCATTTCCTTAATTTAAAAGGGGAAAAATAATGAAAACATTGGAGGTATCAAGAGCAGCATCCGCCCAGAACGACGGCATTATCACGTGAAATATATAGCCGGGATATAGCTGTTGCGTTGCAGTCAGCATGCCATCAGACAATGATTTAACGAAAACAATACCACTTATAAATTAAAAATTTGAACGAAGCCAGTGAGATGGAGCTCGGTGACAACATAGACGTAAACGTTGATATCGACCAAAATGGTGGAGAGGAGTTCAACAGCGCTGACACCAACGACTTTCAGAATGCACGTCAGGAGCGTGAGAACAGCGTTACTGTTCCGAATCTCAGATGTTAATATAAAGCGGGGGACACGATGGCCGAACTTACACAAGAGGCGTTAGGCATTGCAAGACCATCGTCACATCAAGCTTGACCTCATAAACGAGGTATGAAAGAAGTTCCAGGACAGCACAGAGCACATCGGCAACAAGTTTAGCAAGATCATCCAGGGTGGTCTCAACACTTCCATCCACGGAGTATAGAACTTTTTCGAGAGGCTCGCCAGACACTGAATTGATGAGATCAACTGCATCCTGCAGGACCTTTACGGCAGCCTGAACGCTGGGCTGGACAGTGTCGATTGTGAAGTCGGCAGGCGGAATGGTCTCTGGCAGATATCATTGGTATATAGAAATAAAATAAAGCACCTGAAAAGGCAACACCCACTCAATGTATCGATTAAGGGTTTGAGACCAGCTGAAGCATGGCTAATAACATCAACGACGGAGACGGTATTGCCAACAACATTCGTAGCCTCAGGTGAGGCGACAGGTGCAGCGGACACGAAGGTGCCAAAGGCGAGAGCAATGATAGTAGCGATCTTGCCGAAGGAGAGCATCGTTTATAAAGAGCGTGTTGAGTAAGGAATGGAGTGTAGGTGTGCTAGACAATAGAGAGAGAGAGAAATAAGGTGACACGAAGTCGATGGGGGAACTGACCTCAAGTATTCAGACTTATATACTCCAAGAGCGACGGCCTGCCGACGGGTTTGGGGGCGGACCCCAATGTTTTTTTCCCGTAAAAGCACACGGCTGAGATAGAAATGGGACCAACCAGCTGGCATTGACGCAACCCGGCTAGTGTGACTGCCTCGGTTGCCACTTGCGCTTCTTCGTTATTGGCTGCGTATGTCCGGACTGATACGGCGTCGTACGTCCCTATATACCATCACATCATCACATTTATTTGAGCATTTCGACGGTGAGCTTCACAGATTCACAGGGTGCGAGCTCCACAGTTACCACATCTGCCACTCGTCTAAGAACCTGTGACCACGATGCACCTAGTGTCCTGTGAGTTTCCGTGAGGCCGCGACTGATACCGGGAAGCTCACGACGACCCTACAGTATTTGTTATTGCAGCCAAGCGGGTTGACTGATATGGAGATGTCTTGGATCTTGATCATTACGAATTTCACTGGCCGTGGATACTCTGTGGAGTTGCTGTGGCTAAAGCGTGCCCAGGATTACTATCAATCAACGCCAATACAGCAATTACTGGTTGCGATTATAATCTCAGTGACCTTCCATATAAGGCAGAAATGATGCTGCCAGAAAGGCAGTCCCTTTGATCACCTAGCGGGCTAGGACAATGGGCGAATCCTTTGAAGAGTATTGGATCAAGATCCTTGGCGACGAAGCATTTGTCCCGCCGGTGGGAGGATGGCGCATATCATTATATTTTACTGTACCTTTATATATACCCCCCTCTGCATCCGGGCATTGTTTCGTATGCTCACAATCCCGACGGTCGCGCCAGTGGCCACTTCACCAGCCTGTAAATCGAAAGCTCATATCATACAGTGCGTTCCCGGATGAAAATGGAGAGTAGAGCTGGCAGAAACGCAGGCGCGGGAGTAGGGGAGCATTACCGTTAACCAATATTGTACGTGGCAGTAATTTGTTCGAGTAGAAATGCGCGCTCGCCGCCCAGGAAGGGAATGGGAATCAGACTCGCGTGATTTCCACGTGGCTGACCGATCAGCGCCACCGCGAGGGAGACTATCTGCTACTCGGTACTCCACTCTGTCTTTGTCATAGACAAGACGACAACACACTCATTGACATTTCATCCGTCGCAAAAGAACTGGTGTAGTTAGTTAGTCACAACGTCTACCGCTCCTCTCGTTGTCAGCGCAGAATTGATGAGAAAGGGCTACAGCCATGTCGAATTTGCTTCCGAGCTTGGAGACCTTTGCCAAGGTATGGTGTTGTAGTTCGATGTCTGTTCCGCCCGCTTACGAAACCGATGATCTATGCTCACATAGGGAACAGTTGCCACAGCTGCGGGCCTATCAACGCTCGGTATGGCTAGGGTTGTTATAAATGGTGGGATCCTGGAATTAACCACTGGTCACTTGTTCGCGCAGGTATGGGGCTGTTGTACTATGGGCAGAACTATCTTGTGTATCCAAGTGCCTTTCCTCCTGGTTCAAGAAGCGGTACGCATCTGCCTGCTACAGCACGCGCGTGCTCTCACTTTCACTTGGTTATGCGCGACATGGGCTGGTTGTCGGGACATAAATGCCATTTTGTGTTGGATCCTATGGCGCGTGAACTCTTATTAACTCGTCTTAGATGTCCCTTCCCCGACCGATTTCTCGCTTCCGTATACCGATTTGACGCTCACTACGCCGGACGGCGTCAAGCTGAAATGCTATCTTCTCATGCAGAGGGCCGAACTCAATGTACAAGGTGCAACACCTATTGATTGGGACCCGCAAGGCTCCGGTGACGAAGGCAAAAGACTGTCGGTGAGTGCATGCCACTCGAATCCATCACGGTGTTGGTCGTCGATAAGGCTGGGGCTACACGTTCTTCCGCTGAAAGTCTGGCAGTCTTCTGTCAATTTAGCGTTCGCTCTTCGATGCAGCCCCAATTTTCAAACTTTTACAGACATACATGCCCCACTTTCTGTATCTTCCCGACCTCCTCCCCTCTGTCCTGTTCATCCTGTCTCTGTTTACCAAAGGGGTTCGGCTCATCCGTTCCAGTAATTGACATTGTCGTCTGCAGTTTGCTGCTACACGTCCAACCGTTCTCATGTTTCATGGAAACGGTGGGAACCACGGCCACCGCATACCGCTCGCAAGGATCTTCTTCGTCAAGATGCGCTGTAATGTTCTGATGCTGTCCTATCGCGGGTACGTGCATCTTCTTGCTCCGCCGTGTGTCCCGAATTCTTGTGCTTCTTTGTGTTCTCGGCTGGAGTTAAATTGTCAAGGGCTCAGTTACGCTTTCCTCGCGTCAACTGTGGTTCTGCAGTACTTCCCTCCCCCATTCCTTGTCACACTTGACGTCAATACTTACATATTCGCCACGTATCCTTATCGTACTCATCGCACGCGTTGCATATACGCAGGTATGGTCATTCGGAAGGTTCACCCTCGGAGAAAGGTCCGTGTAATCGCTTTCTCTCTCGAACGTCATCCAACGCGATTGTTGTGCTTGGGCCATCGCTCTTACAGGTCTGCAGATCGATTCTCAGACGGTATTGGACTACGTCTTGCAACACGAAATGCTGTCAAAGACTCCCGTTGTACGTGTCGATTTTGCCCGCGACGGTATCATCTGTCAAATGTGTGTGTTGGCATAGATTCTGTATGGGCAGTCGATCGGCGGGGCGGTTTCTATTGACCTCGCAAGCAAGAACGTGCCCGCGGTGAGTGCGCACCTTTGCGCGTCGTATCTGCCATGGTGGTGATGATCACATCACGCCGACAGATTACTGCGATGATTCTGGAAAACACGTTCATGTCTCTTCCGCGCATCATCCCGACCGCACTCCCCCTCCTCGCACCGCTGTCCTTCCTCTGCCACCAGAAATGGGAATCGTATCTCAAGGTACGGCCGCCTTGCCTTCTCGGCGCGTGTCGTGTCTTTGCACCATCGCTAACTGAACCCCCCCCACCCCCAAC
>QLPM01006178.1:0-12685 GCA_003314695.1 Albatrellus sp. MG142
CTGCTTACTGTTGGCTCAATAGCCTGGTATACCCACTTATATGGCATTTTGCCCTTCGTCGGCGAAGTCCATGCCTCCGCTCTAGCAGATGAAGGTCTCCACCCGCCTGAATACCCGTGGCCACACAAGGGCTGGCTGGAGTCGTTCGACCATGCTAGGTGAATGCCTCCTTCGGATGTCCGCACCAAACGCCGAACTAACACAATCCCTCCGCCCTGCCCCATCTTACTATTTTGCGCTGCAGCATTCGGAGAGGTTACCAGGTCTACCGCGAGGTCTGTGCGGCATGTCACTCGCTTGACCGCATCGCCTGGCGCAACCTCGTTGGTGTCTCTCATACTGTCGATGAGGTGAAGGCCATGGCGGAGGAGATCGAGTACACAGATGGCCCAGACGACCAGGGAGAGATGTTCCAGAGGCCCGGGAAGCTTTCTGACTATTTGCCTGCTCCTTATGCCAACGAGGAAGCCGCTCGTGCCTCCAACGCTGGTGCTCTACCTCCTGACCTCAGCTTGATGGTCAAGGCCCGGCATGGTGGTGCAGTATGTGTTTTCGCGTTTTTTCACTATCCCTTTGTTTCTTAATGGCGTGCGCTTTGCAGGACTACCTTTTCTCTCTTCTGACTGGCTATGTAGATGCTCCTGCAGGTGTTGAAATCCGAGAAGGTATGAACTACAACCCTTACTTTCCTGGAGGTGCCATTGCCATGCCTCGTGTTATCTTCGACGGCCTTGTTGAGTTCGACGATGGTACGTCATCTTGTGCTTCTCGCAGCTGGTCACGCGTCTGACGCTTTCATTCGCCCAGGCACACCGGCTACCACGTCGCAGATGTCCAAAGATGTCGTGACTTTCTTGAACTGGGCCGCGGAGCCTGAACACGATGAGCGCAAGAAGATCGGGATCAAGGCCGTCATTTTGTTCTCCGCACTCACTGCCATCAGTGTCTACGTGAAGCGCTTCAAGTGGACCGTCATCAAGAACAGGAAGATCAGTGCGTATCCGTTGTGCCTGGATACGTATCGAACAACCTACTGATCGACCTTTTGCAGTCTACACCCCACCTGCCGACAAGGGCCACCACTAGAGACGTAGAAAGTCGAAGTGCTTCCTTTATTATTGAACAGTGGCCTTCTATCGAAAGTCTCTGTAATTAGCCTTTCTCTTAGAATTGGACGGTGTTTCGACGATACTTGTGGGCAGGCCGACATTTCTCCAGGCCGGTCCTTCAGTCGTAATTATACCATGTAGGTTTGGCGAACAGTGTCAGGTTTGCTTTCAAGTCCTGTCTGAGCTCTTGAGGGTCTCGGGTGTTATACACGTCACACACTGATTAAGTCCGGGTGTGGTAGGGTAGGAACTCTGGGGGGGCGAATATCCCGAAGAATAAGGTGGATAAGTAAGTACTGTCAATACTAGTAGCTAAATAGAGCAGTGGTCCACCTTGCATGCACGCGTTGATTGGGCTCGAGCCGTTGTGAAGGTGTCAGTGTGTCCTCGCAAGTCTTCTGCCACTGACTGTCCATGGTCATCTGTACCACCGTGATGCTCCAGGGCTTATATCTTTATCTTTATCTCTATGGATGTAAAACTATAACCCGCAATGCCAGTCCAGTCGGCTACCCCCATGACGTGCCAGCATTTTCTCCTGTCGCCTGTGTCTTCCAACTGGAAGTTACTACTGTAGCATATTGCGCTTGGGCCCCCCGGTGGAGGAGGCCCCATGGGCGCTTCGGAGCTGGTGGGGTGGAGGAACTGATGGTACGGCCGCTCGGATCAGAGATCTACCCCAGTTCTGCTGCTTCTGCGGACAAAAACTTGCCCGTCATGCCCGAGTCGTTCTTCGTGGAGAGCCAATCAACTACTCAAGCAATCTTCTTCAGGAGGGCCACAACCATTCATCGGAATCTTTCTGTGTCTGTTTGGTAGGCTGTCAAGCGCAACACTGTCAGATCGTTATGAGACCGTGAAGACGCCAAAGCCTTGCTGTATCTGGCGCGCAGACCGTGCAACACGTTGAAGCTAGTGTTTCTGGATGGCACAGTTCGTGTCCGATTCATAGATAAAGGCGCTCTTGCGCCGCAACTAGTAACTTTGTGCCCTTCGCCTTCTACTACGACTGACATGTCGTCTCCATTTTCCTCCGGCTGTGGACTCTTGTTTTGCAGGCCGCTCAGAGGCCTGCTCGCCACGGCGCCCCGACAGTCAGATCTCATATCAATCGTACAACTGGTGGCACAGGCATCTACAGCCTTTCCCGTTCTGCAGTCTGCGGCTGGCGGCCTCGTGATGGCCATTCAAACAGTCCAGGTGCGGCTCTTCTCTCAACCCTGCAGTGTCCCCGCGGCCGTTCATTTTTGTCACACAGAAAGCTTTACAGAATGCAGAAGATGCCGCAGAGTTGCAGTCGTATTTCACTAGTCTCGTTAAGATGCTCCAAGGTCCGCTCCTAAGCGCCGACGGGTGTCCACCCGCGCTCCGTTCTCGTATAGGGACGCTGTCCAGGTTGATTCACACCATTTCACTGCCATGAGTGTCCCGAAGGTGTCTAATTTCCATGCGCGATATGCAGCTCGATCGTCGAGATGACTTAAAAACTCTTGCGGGTCGGACGGCGACGGAGACTCGTTCGCGCTTTCTACGCAGACAAAGATGCCGCTGAAGTGGCAGCCTGTTTGCAGAGCCTTAAGCGGTTTTTGGACCATTTTT
Source organism: Albatrellus sp. MG142 (assembly GCA_003314695.1). Taxonomy (NCBI): domain Eukaryota; kingdom Fungi; phylum Basidiomycota; class Agaricomycetes; order Russulales; family Albatrellaceae; genus Albatrellus; species Albatrellus sp. MG142. The sequence goes on from QLPM01006178.1 coordinate 2,709, forward strand.
GGTAGGTAGTCATCGGTCAACGCTGAAGTCGAGCAAAACCTCATCGTTCCTACAGGTGGAAAGTACCATGATGATAGAGAGCAGCGTTATAAAGACAGAAAGGAGGGTTGAGGTGAGTTGGGGAATATGGCTTTTCTCGTCATTCCCTAATACTATGTGCAGGACATCCAAGTGGAAATGCGCGGAGGTTTTGGTGACGTTGAACATGCAGTCCATGAGGAGGCGGAGGTCACGCGTGGGGTAGTAGTAGCCGCCGTACATTCTGCAGCACAGGTACGGCGTTCTTATTCCTGCCGCATATTGTGAACAAGGCTGACAGTGCTTATAGATCGTCAATCGGCGTAGGTCTACCCGTTCCCATATTGATGTAACGTTGACTGAAGTACAGACAAGGTGGCCCGATGCCGCGTTATGCGTGCGCCGCTCGATTTGATCATGATAGCAAACGAGTGTCATGCACGCGAGACACCAGGACAGAAATCCTCGACACAATATATCGCTGGTTCAAAGGCGAGGTCCTCACAACGGGCGAGGCGCTGTCAATGGAAGGCAATCCACAAGGTCGGATGTTCTGGCTGGACGTAGTCGCGGGGACGGGCAAGTCTACGATTGCCCAAACCGTCGCCGATCACTTCAGCAGAACTGACGAGCTTGGCGCATCTTTCTTCTGTTCGAGAGACGATGCGGAATGCAGTAACGTCTCCCTGCTATTCCCCACTATTGCGTATCAGCTATCATTGTTCAATCCCACCTTCCAGAAGCACTTGTCCGCAGCGATGGACAAGGATCCTGACGTGCAACTCGCACTTTCCTCGAGGCAACTGGAGAAGCTAATCGTTGATCCCTTACATGCTACCATGCTCGAGGAGGCTTTCCCACCATGCATCATTGTCATCAACGCTCTGGACGAGTGCAAAGATGTGAACACTGTTTCGACCATCCTCACAGCTCTGTCGGCATTCGCTGGCCGCCTTACTCCGCTCATGTTCTTCATCACCAGTCGACCTGTCGCGAACATCGTCCAGGGTTTCCGCGATACAGATCTGATGAGAGATACGAGCGCGCTGGCTCTGCATAGCATTCCATGGGACATATCGGAGAGGGACATCCGCGTCTATCTCGAGGACAGGCTTTCCCGTATCGCGCTTTCCTTCAGATTGAAGTTCTGGCCGTCCGCAATGGGGCTATCTCTGTTGGTTGAACAGTCGAGGGGACTGTTTATCTTTGCAGCGACGGCAGCGAATTTCATCCAAGACAGAAATGCTAGTAACCCAAAATGTCAGCTCGAGATTATGACCTCCACCACCTACATCACGTCTACCACGACATCTCGACACGCTGTACCTCACGGTGCTCCGTGAGGCTTTCCCTGAAATTACCGACGACCAGCGGGCCAATCTTCAGATTGTTCTAGGGACGATCGTTCTGCTGTTCGACCCGCTTGATCCTGAAGGCATAGAAGTTCTACTTGACTTGGACGAGAGCACGGTCCGGCTGACGCTTCACCACCTGCACCCGATCATCATTGTCCCTGAGGCCGAAGATGGCTCTGTCCGACTCATTCATCCGTCATTCCATGACTTCTTGATCACCACCGATCGATGCAATGATGCCAACTTCGCTGTCAATGCGCGGTCTCGGCATACCTCGCTTGCTAAGCACTGCCTGGGAACCCTGCAAACTCTCAAGCAAGACATGTGCAAGATCGACGACCCATCGATCTACAACCAGGATGTCGAGGACCTAGCAAATCGGATCCAATCTTATATTCCGGCACACTTGCAATATGCATGTCGGCATTGGGCGTCTCACCTATCGAACGGCGACGTTGACAATACAATCTTAGATCTTCTGCTCGGGTTTTGCTCGAATCAATTGTTGAACTGGTTGGAGGTGATGAGTTTGTTGGGTGAACTGGGTGGTGCAATCACTGCACTGCGGGCTGTGCACATGATAGTCAAGGTAAGACATCTCGATTTCTCTGCACGATCAGTTAACGAACATTGCTCGTTGGAATAGAAAACAGCCCCCTCCCGGACTGAGATCATCAGCCTTCTGGTGCACGAATGACACGGGAGTTCTATCCTGCGATAAGCATGGCATGTTTGCAGGTTTTCTACCATGTCATCCTGTTCCTGCCACTCGGGTCGCGACTATTCGAGGTGTACGGACAGAGATTGCAGTCTAATATTGTTGTTAGGGAAGGACAAGACTGGACATGGAGTGCATGTGTACGCGTGCTGGAGGGTCACACGGAATGGTGTCATTCCATCGCCTTTTCCCCCGATGGAGGACGACTGGCATCTGGTTCTCGAGATCACACTGTCCGGCTGTGGAGTGTTTCCACTGGTGCCCTTTTGCAGATCATGATGGGCCACAGCGATTTTGTTCATTCAGTTGCGTACTCCCCCAATGGACTGCTCATCGCGTCGGGTTCGGAAGATAAGACCACCAGAATCTGGGATGCCGTGACTGGTTTGCAAGTCCACGTGTATACTGGACACTCGGTGCAGGTTATCCGTGTTGCATTTACCAGGGATAGTCTACATATAGTGTCAGGAGGCGATCATCGCCGGACCGGCTTGCCTGAGGGCCTGGTCTGGTCGATACGTGCCGCTGACAGGTCCGTAACGACGCTTGATGCATCTGGCATGTTGGAGTTTATGGGTATGAGCCTTGATAGGCTGATGGTTGCATCAGGTAGTGGATCCATAAGAGTCTTTGAACTGGGATCTGTTTCCCATATCAAGGAGTATGATTGTGGAGGGGCGATTTTGGCTTTTGGCTTGGCACCGAACGAAAAGCTTGTGGCATCTTTACCCTATTCGTATCGGGGAGGTCGGATTGTTATTCGGGATCTACAGACATGGACATCACAAGGGACAATTATCAAACTTCAGCCCTTAAGCCATGTGTCTCGTCTTACATCCCAATCCATAGCTTTCGCACCGGACTCGGCACAGCTAGCCGTTTCCTGGAACTGCTCTACTGCCTGGGAGATCTGGGATGCTCAGACTTGTCAGCTGACCCATCAATTCCAAGGGCATGCCGATGTCAATTTTGATGTCCTATTTTCCCCTGATGGATCACTTTTGGCATCTGCATCTGCAGATTCCACGATTCGTTTGTGGGATTTGAGTGTTGTTGAGTCACTGCACAAGGATGCATTCATCACATTCCTTGCTCTGTCTCCACTTGGAACCCTGCTTGCCACCACCTCCTCTGATGAGACTATCAAGGTTTGGACGGTGAAGTCAAACCAGCTCGTGTGGACCCAGCTTGTTGGATTATCCGATAACTCATCTTGTACAGTCGCCATGTCGCCAGACAATAAATTTCTCGTGGCCTACGGAAGTGAGGATTCAGATGTCCGCATTTTCGACTTGTAGTCTGGTCGCTGTGCAACACATTCAACACTTCTGAAAGAGGAGTAAAGGACATTTCATTTCGTTCAGACAGCAGACAGGTCGTATTTGGAAACAGTCAGAACAATACTAGGGAAAGTGTCGCACTGTGGGAACCGGACAGTGGCACACGTGTCTGGAAATCAGTAGTCGCCCATGGGAGGCCGACCGTACGTGTGTTGTTTTCTCCACAGAATGACCTGGTCGTACGGCTGGGATCCTATGGATTTAGCCTGCTGGATGCCATCTCGGGTGAACAAGTTCATGCCGAGCAGGGTGTCAACAGATACAGAGGCATCGCCTGGGCTGCGGATGGGACACGACTGCTGTTGAGTGAGAAGCGCGGCAGGGTGTGTATCTGGGACGTGGCATCGGCGAGATCAACCAATGGTGTCCACCTGCTCTTTGAACTCGATACCTTGCATCGCATAACATCATGCTCCTTCTCCGATAGTCACAGATGCATACTCACCGACCATGGCCCCGTCCCCATACCCCCCCAGGCTCGCCCCGCATGTGCCGCCAATGACCTTGTGCCCATCTCTTCGGAGATGTTCCTGAGGCTGCGAGACGACGGCTGGGTCTGGCTCGTCCGAGCAGGGTTAGATGACCGGCGAGTGTGTTGGCTCTCACTGGCATACAGATCTTTTAAGCCAACGTTCAACAAGAAAATGGGTATCTGGGGGGATAAAGTCATGTTAGTTACAGATTCTGGTCGACTCATCTTCCTTGATTTCGAGAAGTGGTTGGAGTACGCAAAGTTTCATTCCTAGATGTATCTGTCTGTTGTTAATTGTACCATGCCATACTTTTTCCACGTGCTCTGTACGTTTCCTACTGCCCGTCTCTTTTTGTATCGATGTCTCCCAGCTTTTCCCCTGTTGTAGTTTCCGTGCTCACTTTTGCATCATGCCATTCAGTCCCCCCTGTTATTTGTTATCAGTGATATTTTGCGCTGCTCGGCTTTTTCATGACGACTGGAATGTCAGCTCACTACTAAAAAATTCGCGCGCATAAATCGTTGCTATTTGCTAGTGAACAGTTTGATATGTGTGTACGGCAATGACCAAGTCACTGCATCCAATGCATTGTATTTACATTCCATCCTCAGTACTCGGCATGGACAATCAACCCCCAACTGCCTCCATCTTGAACAGAATATTCAACAGTTACCAAGACCAAGAGTAGTGAGGATGGAGTGTAAATACAGAGATACAGAGAGCTTTGTCTTTGCCTATCACTCAAACATATCGTATCTCCTGCGGCACCCTGAGCTGCTCACAGCTGGTTTGTTCCCATCAGTTGTTCCAACTCTCATACCCATCAACGTGACTCACCAGTAACCAGTGACACTGTCCGCAACGCCGACTCGCGCCTCTTGCAGATCCCACCCATTTCGTTCTTCACGCCTGACGAGGAAATATACAGGGTCGAATGGTACCAATGGGAAGCTCAGCCTAGTCTACCAGGGTGTGGGCGCCGTTCTGTTCTGTGACTGGCGATCGCTGTCACACCCACTGGCAGCGCATTACAGTACCGGGTTTCAGGTCCTGAGGACACTCCTCGGAGAGACCTGCCCACTACAGTGATCATAGGCACAATGTGCTGCGGTCAGGAGCCATGTGGCATTGGTTCTAGCATTAGAAGACCTCGTTCTCCCCGTCTCATTAGGTACTTAATGTATAGGGCTTTTATTTCACTGCAGTGATGTCGACCTGTTCCAATGTTGATTCGTAAACTCTCACTCTCGCAACAGTAGCCGAGGAAAAGATCGAGTTTGCCTACCAAGCAGGGGAGTGACTATAGACTTTTCGGACATTTCCCTCAACAAACACGCACACCTCTCTTTTTTTTGCATGGCCAACCTGGACTTCGTATATGACCACCTCATCCCCCTCGGCCACCTCACCAGCGAACTGTGACACCACGTATTAGTAGTGGGTGACATTACGTGACGATGCACAGTAGAGTGACGTGACCATGGGTGTAAAGAAGTAAAGAAGTACTGAAGAACCGCTGTACTGTGACTGTCCTCCTGTTCTTTATCGTCCCACCATCGTCTCCATACGACCCACTCGTCCTTCCACCACCGTAATTGTGTCACTCTGATTAGAGCGATGTCTAACGAGTCATGGCCACCACAACTCAAGTATGTCTGCATGCGCAGTGACATACATCTTAGCTCATGAGGCACCGCAGAGAATGGGTCGCATCATGTCTCGGACAAATGACCGACTCTAATAGAGAAGAGGCACAAGCCGAGCTCCGAAAGGTAATTTCTGATGCTTACAGCTCTAAGGCACTGTGGACAACAGATTGGGCTGGTGTCCAACTCCAAAGGTAATCTTTTCCAGGTTTCCCTTGATGCTCGATCCTTCATGCCGTTTCCTTAACCATAAGCCTCCTCCCTAAACCACTTCCATCGTCTAGCAGCCTGAAACGTAAACTGTGCGCCTTTCTTTCATCAATATTTTACGTCGCTGTCCTAACATTTTCTATCCATCCGTGCCCCACGTAGCAACGACGCTGCCTCCGCTAATAATAAGAAATCAAAAAAGTCACAGATAAGCAAGTCTTCTACGCAGTCATCAGATGTCAATGACCGCGCGGCGCTCGACCGGCGCGCACAGCGCTTCCGGCGGGAGCATGAAATTGAGCAGCAGAAACGTACCCAAGGTGGTCAGGCGTCTCTGAAGGCTAATCATCGTGCCGCTCACGTTTTCGACGATCCCATGCATTCTCGCTCGTCCTCGCCGTTCGCGAATGCGGACGAGCCCGAGGCAGATCCAGTGCGTACCTGGCGTCGTTCCCATACGCGCAGGCATATCTTGTTCACCCACGTTGTTAGAATGTACCCAATTGGGATCGGTTTACCATTGTTGGAACATCACAGGAAATATTCAAAGACTACCTGCGCCTCACATCAGTACGTGCATCCTCTCACGTCCTTTAGTTCTGGTCACGAGCTACCGGGCACGCGTAGGAACCGAAAGCAGAACAGATTCGTCCGTATTCTGTTTTACAGCAGACTTTGAATGAGTTGAAGAGACGATGGCGGGAAAAAGCTAATTACAACTGGATCTGCAGTCAGTTCAAAAGTCTCCGACAAGATCTTACGGTGTGTTCTTCATCCTCTGTGCTCTAAAAGCCTCATCTACATCTGTCGTACATACTACTCAGGTACAACGTATCAAGAATGACTTCACCGTGACGGTCTACGAAATTCATGCGCGCATGGCTTTAGAAGTGGTGCGTCATGGTACTCGATCGAGCATGACACTGCTTGTTCATTGTGCCGTATGATCTAGGGTGACATGGTAGAGTATAATCAATGCCAGGCGTCACTCAAGACATTATACGAGCTTGGCATACCAGGAAAGGTCGAAGAATTTACAGCATATCGAATTCTTATGCTACTTCATGGTCGCAATAGAAGTGGTTTGTCTCATCTACGGCACTCATCACTTCGATATCTCACATTGCGTTGCGTTGCAGAATTGAACCTTTACGTAGGTCAGCTAACACCTCAACAGAAATCATCTCCCGCCGTTGAGCACGCACTTGCCGTGCAGCGCGTGGTAGCCCTGGGCAATTATCATGCCCTTTTTGAGTACTACCTGAATGCGCCGAATATGGGTGCATATATCATGGATCACTTTATTAACCGCGAGCGCGTCCGCGCGCTGCTCACGATGACGAAAGCGTGAGCATCTTCATTTCTCTATTTGCCTCCTGGCAGGGACGGCCGGGTGATGCTGATGACGAGGTCCTATCATCTTTCAGGTATCAGCGTATACCACTGGCATTCGTAACGCAGGAGCTCGCATTTGACAGCGCGACGCAAGCGTGCGAGTTTCTCGCCGAGCACCGTGCAGCTGCCTTCGCCAACCCAAACGTGCCAGATCCTGAGAAGCAGCTGGACTGCAAGACGGCGTGTACGGAGCTCGGGACAGTGTATGAAGAGAAGTACCGCAAGGTACAGATCAGGGGCGCAATATAGGGCATACAGTACTGGTGTCTCCTTTGATACGCTGGTCTGTAGTGCCCGCGACACCGTTCTTCTGACTACTCTCCCCAGAGTCTGTCCCTGCCTGAGTGTGCATCTCATCCCTATCTTACTGCCTGTCTTGCATATTTTTGACCCGCATTCATGCTGCATGTGGATTTCCATCTTTATAGTAATGTATTTCAGACTGCACGGATCCAGTCTTGTGTCGATGATTGCACTTCATCGTAGCCCGAGTTCTCCCACAATGTCTGCTGCCGCGACATATTCTATCCCTATCTGACGCACCGGCCGACTGGGAATTTGTAGAAAGGCTGCTATAATCGGAGGTCTCACTATCGACCCTTGCAGGTCGATGGTGAACGAGAAAAAAAGTCTAATATGAGATTGCCGGGTCAAAAGACGATGATATAACGAGAACGACAACAGGTGGTCGCGGGTATACATATGTATTATATATACAGGCAGGTGTGGGGTTTTGTGTGGCCACTGTAGGAAGAAAAGATATGCCGACTAAATGACACAGACAAGCGTCCCGCGGGCCGCGGATGAATACGATATGTACGAGGCAGTTCCATACACACATACACAATGCTTCCATTCCGTTTTTGTATATCCAATGCGATCAACAGTCGGGTGTGAGAGCGAGAGAAGGTGATACGGTAAGTCTGGTGGGAACAAAGCGCGCGCGCGGAGCCGAGAGCTATGAGGGAACGCGCTGCAGGCCGGTGATTGGGGTATATGAGAGCGGGGCGTTTGTGGCGAGACAGGCAAGGCGGAGGCGCTCAACTAGTCTTTCGTATCGCGTGCGTTGCTCTGCGTGTCGCAGACAATCACGCAGGGTAAGAGGGCGGAAAGGAAGTAAATGTAGGGGGTGAATAGGGCGACAATGAAAGGGGGTAATAAGACGGGCATACCAGAACACGGCCAGATGGACGTGAGGAAATCGATGGGCTCGAGAAAGGCGCGGCACACATCGAGGGCGACAGTGAGCGTGTGGTCAATCGACCACAGTGTGAGTGCACTGAACCAAAATTACAAATTTAATATGGAATTCCGGACACGGGGTGACGAAGTATGGGATATATTATGTCAGGATCGGTGGGGAGCAATGATGTTCGGGAAGCAATAACGCACCGCGAGACCTGGCCCATAAACCACCACACAAACCACGGCCGCTGCGCGAGGTCGTGTTTGATGTTGCCAGTGACTGCGTGCAGGCCATGCATGATGATCTTCGCGCGCCGTTCCTGGTCTCGCACTGCACCCACAAGATGCGAAGCATCAATTAGGAACCGAGGACATCACATGTAAGCACCGCGGGAGCAATGCAGGTAAATGAGAACGGCACTTACGCCATTCATTTGACTTCTCGCGATTAAGGCCTGTTACGCTGCGCGAGGGAAGCAACAAATGGCGCGGGTCAGCCAACGAAGGGCAAGGGCTGCCGGCTAGTGTACGCGACGGCAGCACAGTGCCAAATAAATTGAAATCACGTACACCTGGGGAATGAACCGCTGGAAGTCGTATGAGATGCACATCCGGGTGCTGTACAGCGAATCAGCATGCGGCCCATCAAAATTTTCCGCCTGGACAGGGAGGCACGGTATATAAGCATGGGTAGGACACTCACTTGAAGAGGTACTCCCGCCCAAGATACATGAATGCACGCTCGATGGAGCACGTGTGTGTATTGAGGGTGCCCTCAATCGCCTCAGTCTCAAGCCACGCCCTCATCGCGAAGTCAGCCCTCGCCGAGTCAGTCAAAGAGGTGTCGTGCCGCGCACGAATGCAGCAGTGCCAGAGCAGTTGCGCTCGGATGTACAGCGCCCACACCGTTTCCTTGCCTGCGGAATGCTCAGAATAGGGCGCGGAGAGCGGAAGTAGCTCGCCGGGGAAGAGCAGAGTATACTTAACAATTCGCAGGTGAGCTGACCTTGTACGTACGCAAAACGCTGTATGGCAGTGCTCACGTTGGCAGGATCGATCATGAACAGCTCCATCGACTTCGTACCGTTTGCAGCCGTGTACGAGCTGTAGCCGGCGGCGAGCATCATGGCGCTCCAAGCAAGCCGACGGCATTCTTCTTTCTTAATCTCCGACTCCGCCCACTCATAATTCCAAGCAGGTGTCGCAATCCAGAGGGGAGTCTGTTCCCGTGACTCTGGGCTATTGTGGCCAAGTGAAAATGCTGAGCATGAGCACCCATCCGGGCGCGACGCGTGTGCCGCCAGTATCTGTGCGTGCTCGATGAATGCGCTTGTTGTATTCGTCCCTGCCGAGAACATGGAGAGCGATGAGGGAATTGTCGCGGCGTACTGCTGTTGTGACTGCGCGAACGACATTCCCAATGAATTATGTGAGTATATATGTGACGAGATGGCAGGTACAGCACGCGGGAGGTAGGTGGATGCTTGTGGGTTGTCAGCGTCTAGGTATGTCAAGGACAACGTCCGAATGATGGAGTCCAGGAGATACATAGACGACAAAACGCGGGACAGAAGGTGATCTGGGTGACAGCAGATCTCAAAAAATGACAAGACCTCCACAAAAGGGATCAGCAGAAG
>QLPM01006191.1:13658-27575 GCA_003314695.1 Albatrellus sp. MG142
GGTGTAATTTCTGTCCGGAGAATGTTAAGAAAAAAGCTCAGGCCACGAAGAGCAGTGGGGAGGAGTGATGATAATGGTATGGATTCGGTATCCGTAACAACCACATCTATGCAACCGGCACAACCCAACAAGAAACGCGTCCAAGCCTCGGATTCTGTGTAATCTAACAATCGCATCACGAAACAACAGAAATTCATGGTCACGTCGGCCAAAGCGCATAGTTTTCCTCCGTACGCACGACAGAGGATTCAACTGTGTCAGGTGACAAGTCAGGCAGTGTGAGTGAGGACGATAACGACAACGAAGAAGCTGGAGGTCCATCTGGGGCTAGCGGCGCAAGCGAGAGACCATCATTCAGTGGGTTTGCACAGGCCGCGCGCGCTGCAGCTGATGCAGATTCAGATGGCGAGGACACGGGAGAAATGGTGGAAACCAGCCCCAGCATAGGGCCAACTCGAAACGTAGGTTATCTCTGTCTATGGCATTCAGGTGCAGTTGTTAACAATAGTTTGATTGCAGGTCCGAATCTTCTTTGGCCAAAAGCGTCCAACTACTATCGCAGATCTGTTTTATTAGTCTGTTGAGGCCGGATGGAATTTGTTCTGGGATGTCGTGAGGAGACACTACAATGAAGAGCTGTTGTTTTATGAGTTAGTCTCACAGTTAGACAGCAAAGGTCGCACAGATGCGCCGAATCCGACACCACAAGATACTTCGAGTGGGGCAAACGAGCCAATTGAGATCGATGACGCCGATTACAGCCTATTCAGAAAACCTTGTCATGTGAACTTTTTTTTCGGGTCCTCGGTCGCTAATGCCAAATACGGGAGTTTGTATATATTTGCTCTTTGCCACAACCCCGCAAGTCTGTATTTTCTGTGGAAACGGATGGCAGGTCAGGCTCATATGGTGGTGGTGTGGTTGTGACACGAGGCATGGATTATAAGATATAAAGAAAGGCGAACGAGTGGACAGGTAAGCAATATGAACGGACGGATGACGCGGGCTTGCGCAGCTTGTGGCAATGAACAAATATACACAAATGCCCGTATCTGGCATTAGCGACCGAGGACTCAAAAAAAAAAGTTTACAAGGTTTTCTGAACAGGCTTTAAGCAGGCTCGTGTCACTTGGTGATTGTCACGCTCTTGTGCACCGTCCACTGGCAAGGCATTTCTCTATCAATCTCCTTGATTCAAAGCGGATCTTCAAGACTATATATTAGACTAACTACATATTCATTTAAAGCTGCAATTTAAGACCTTTCTCTGCTGCTCCGGAGAAGTTATAATCTGGTGAGTTGTTTTTTGATCAAAATTGCACTTTACCAAAATTCCCATTCAATGCTCTATCAACCACCATTCTCTAAGACTTTGTCAGAACGTCAAAATAGTGTACATTGGTCCTCAAAAAAAAAAAACTAGCCAAGGAATTGGACAAGATTTGATGAAGTTTCCTTATGAGTGTATCAAGGACCCATACTGTCTCAAGGACCCAAACAACACTGCATAGTCGCTATGGTGGAAGCTTGTTTGAGTTTTTTTTTTTGAATAGGCTACTCTCAAAGATCGTTGCCTGACACTAAATGAAGGAACTCTTCGGCGGCTAAATTGTCCACTGTGCCAGACAAAACATGATGATATCCTCGCCGTAGCACAAGATGAAATGTAGATTTCCAGCACTGGGATGCTGGAAGTTCTATACTACTCCAAGTACACGAGAAATAGTGTGCGCATCACGGAGGTGAACTACATCTGACGCTCGTGAGTGTTATCTACCACCACGTGCAAACCAGCTCTTCTGTTGTGCGCAGACGGCGTTGGTACAGCCAGGACAGCGAAGACCCAACTGCACAGACGTTGGCCCAATCTTTCCAGAAGAACAGCCTTTTAAGTGTTGGGCGGCAATGTCGGCCAATGCCCGAATGAACGCTGGTGAGCCATTTAGTGACTCTGCCCGTTGCACTTCCATACCAAGCTAGTAGAGCGGCACTGTGAGGGAGATATATGAAAGGACAAAGACCAGAGCAAGCTTACCTCCTTCGCCTCCTTGACATACTCAAGGTCAAGTTCGTACAACGTCTCGATGTGGTCGCTTGTGAAAGCTATCGGAACCAGGACAATCTGTTTTCGTCCCAGCTGTGCTAAACCTTTGATTGCGGCACTCGTCTGGGGGCCCATCCATGCGGAAGGTCCGACTTGCGACTGCCAGACGAGCCGATACGGGTAAGAATGCTTCAACCTCTCCATGACAGCAGAAACCGTCGCGGACACCTCCAGTATATATGGGTCACCACGATTTACCACAGACATAGGCAGTGAATGCGCGGAGAATAGCAGAACAGTATTTAACCTCGTGGATTCTGGGATCTTGCTCAGAGCAGCTTCAATATTCTGCGCAACCGCCTTTATGACCACGATTATCAGAAATGCAGGGAGTTCTGAAATGGATCGGAATTGAGAGTACCTCAATAAAGCCTGGATGTGTCCCCCATCTGTCAATTACACTCCATGTTACATCGTCACCCATGGCACCAGCCTTGCCCTTCCTGAAAAGCTCGTTCAAGCTACTTCCAGTAGTACTGCAGCTATACTGCGGATATTGCGTAAACGCAATCGCTCGCTTGACGCCATCTGCCTTCATTTGTCGTGCGGTCTCCTCTGTCAGTGGTCGCGTATATCGGAACGCGACGTAGTATTTATGTGGTGCAGTCTCTGGATGAAGTTCGTCCAACAGTGCCACCATACCCTGCCCCTGCATCTCTGTGTAGCGGAGGATAGGCGAACCACCACCAATGGCAGCGTACTGCCCTTCTATTCGTGGTGTGCGACGCTTGGCAATCCATGGAGCAAGCAGTGACTGAAACGGTAATGGGATGAGGTCGCCGTCCAAAAAGAGATTCTTGAGAAAGTCATGAGTCTCCGGGACCTGATATCAACAGCGGCATCAGGATTTGAATGATGTTCGCTTATTCAGAGGATACATGCGGTCGACGGCCCACCCATGTTAAGCATGACGACAGCTTAATAGAGAAACGGTGCGCTTGAGCTTATTCTACCTGGCAAGAACACCAGCATACCTGTTGGACTACATTGTTGGAGTAGAAATTGTGATGAATACGATCCGACTCTTACACTAAAAGTACAGCGTACCTTTTGCCGAGGGGGGGTGCATGATGCAGAGTTGCGTACGAACGGGACAAGGGGCGGGTAAGAGCACTTGCTTTTTGGAAACAGGCCATGGCTGGAGTACGTGTGAACGTAAGAGTAGAAAAAGTTGAGACTCCCAGAGCTATAAGCACGAGAAAAATGGGACGCGCCTGTCGCGGGATCGCTGAACGAGTGCGGCTGACCAATAGAATCGCCGTCATTTGGTCATACCGTGGGAAGATTCACTTCCACGGTCTCAGTCTTTCTTCCCGATTGCCGAGCCCTGTCTCGGGTACTGGCCTTGGGCGAAACACGACTGCCTTGAGCTGTCCACAATGCCACCCGACTCGTCTCATTTTTTCAATTGTTCTCTTCGAGCATATAAGTTCACACCTCTCGCCATTTCACTCATCACCATCTTCCCCTCTTACAGCTATCTTCTTAATTCGATCAAACACTAAGGCCGGTCCTCAATAACATTTAACCCAACAACTGCCCATATCTTACCAAGACAATGTATAACTTATTCAAATTCTTCAAAAACACCATCTGTAGCGAAGAGAATACTGACAAGCAGTATGTTCCAGTGTATCATGCAGAACCAGTATATCGCAACGCTGTAAGTCCAACCTTCCACCGACCGGTTTTCCACTGTACCAACACATAATATACCACACACCATATATACAGTCAGCATCCCAGGTGAGCTTGTGTTGTCTCACTATCAAAATCCGGTCCCTGAAATCATTCATCGACAGGTCGTCTCAAGGGATATACACATCGAACCAGACCCAATATGCGATATATGTTGTCTGCGCCATGCTGTATGTCTCAAGGTCTCTTGAAGGCTTCTAACTGATACCATGCTGACCCACGCAGACTGCCGATCACGATGTGGAGATACGACACTCTTGTCAATCACCTGCCCCGCACCTACCCTCCTATTTTCACGTAGTCAGTGAGCGAAGCACCTCATATAATACCACTCAGGCATCTGCTTCAGTGCCTTCGACACAGAGTATCATGGAGATACTCTACCATTCTGACAAGTTCCCCAATAGCGCTGTGCCTAGCTTGCGCGAGCTCAGCCAACCCTCGTCATCGCCGCTGTCCCGACCTCGCGGCTCCCTCCCCCGCACTGTCTCTGTTAGAAGCGAGAGACAGACGCGCAACCGTGCGCCGCAACCATCACCTGTTCTTCCGGCCACACCGCGGACCCCTATTCACAACCAACAGCCGTCTTTAACTTGTGAAACTTGTCCTACGCCGGCTATCAGTGGCTCACCCGTGTTGCCAGAGCTCGACAGAGACCTTGAGGAGAGTATTAATACTGTCTTCCGTGAAGCACTGGCGGTGGGCGGGCCAAATCAGACGGGCTTAGGCTTGTGTGTGCCCCCAGCTGAAGACCGCACTACTATAGCCCCACGCATCGATTCCACCATGCACGTCGTCCCTCGTGTCAGGCACGCCACAGTAAACCGCGGCGACGGTCGTCTTGAAAACCCTCCGCGCACACACTTTGAACGTCGTGACCTGCACAGTCGAAGGCCAAGTGCCAGTCGGGATTATACTGCTACACGTCCGCCACCAGTCATCTTGTCGAACGTTCCATGCACGCCGTGTCTACCTGCGATGCCTTTCCCGGCGGTTGCAAATACGTTCCCTGACCCGCCTCCTCCTTACAGTCGATATGACAGCGGCACGATCATTCACGCCTCCGATTTCGAAATCAACGACGTCATCCATCTGTCGTATGCGCCATATGATCTGCGCTCTGAGTTCTCGGAGAGGCATGGACAATAAATATATGCACTCTTTGTACCGTACCTATTCGTCCGCTGCGCCAATTCAATTAAAAACATTTACCGTCAGCAAAGGGATAAATTATAATCGTCGTTAGCTTACAGCTTGAAGTTCGGAGAGCAACTAGACTGGCCTCGTATCTGCGTTACAGTAATGGACCGGCCACTGGCACACCCAAATTATAATCAATTTCTGAATCGTAAAACTTGAGTTTTGGACAAATCTACTGCATTGAATACTATCTTGATGCATGTACCTTCATGTCTTAATTTCTAGAGAACACACAATCCGAGATGATGCCACGCGGGTCAAGTTTCTCTGAAAAGGCTGCTCCCCACCCAATGAAACACCATCACCACCGTCATGATTGATCTCGATAATTCCACGATAAGATTATGTTGTCAACGCTCACATCTTGTTCACTAGTTGACTTCTAGCAATTGAAGAAATATCGACGACAACGGTACAACACCTGCGCGTGCAGAATAGGTCAAGAAAATGGCCGCGACAATTTCAGGCTTGTCACGCCACTGTGATATGCGCGACTGTCACACTTAAATTCTCTTCCTTGGTGTATTATACAACCCTGATTGGACTGTCAGCTTGTGTACTCGATGGAATATGTACCTTGTAGATGTCCAATTAGTTTAGAAGCTAAATTTGAGAGGCAAACATTTTTTCTAAACCTTGCAGCATGGATTGAAATTTCATATGGCACATATCTGAGACTTAAGTATTGTATATTGATGTACTGTGCAATAACATTCACCACGATTTTTGCTTAGTACATGTGCATATGATCCTAAATATCATGTGATTTTATTTGGGTGTAAAGACTATCAATTGCAGAACTTTTATCGACTGATTCAGTGGCTGGTGATGTGCCAGTGGCCGGTCCATTACTGTATAGGCTGACGGAAACATAAAATGTAAGCATGCATTTTTGTTCTTGATATGGCATTAAGACCTAGATGCGTTCCCTAAGTCGCGATCAACGGTATTCTATTACTTACCTTAAGAAAACTACTATTAGAACCTCATGACTAGCAATGTGGCGAACAACAAAGACAGGACGGTCAGTTTACGATCGAATGTGAATCAACAAGTTTGATTCGGAACTTCGAGTAAATAGAGATGCTACTGAACATTAACAGGCGTGTGTAAGGTTTACAGATGCAGTATCCTCCTGTCTAAATTTACATATGTGGGGAGACGAGGAATGTAAATGTGGGAGGGCGCGACTTGCATCGCCTATGCGGTCATTTCTGGTATGTGTGCTCGCCGTGTCCGACAGCGCACAAAAAACTGTAGTACAGTGAGGCTGCAGATTGAGATGGCCATCCACGCAAGCTGGACACCGAAATTCAGTCCAACTGTGAAACATCGAATAAGTCATACTTGCTGATCACACATTGCAGGACAACTCACATTCGTTCTTTGTATTAAAAACGATGGTCCGTACCGTGCGTTGCACGTTGTAAAATGGCGTTGCGTAGCCGTATTTGAATACACCTGGCAATATCTGTATAGGGAAGAAACACACAGACACATTCGCTACATTGCATTTCATCTAAGTACGCAGCACAGACTTAAGGGATCCCATGGCTCACCAATTACCCACAGAAGCATGAAGAAGGGCGTAAAGCGCACCGTGAGGAGGGTGATCATGGCCTCGACAGCCAAACCACTGCACACAACAGATGTCAAGTCAACCAAAAACAACGAGAAGCAGATACTCGAAGCGCACAGTGCACACATAGATAACCAGCACATCATCCAGTAAATCACAAAACCAGAGCTCCCATAACTACACAGCAAGATCAGTTTAGCAAGACCTCCACGTGACGGGAGGGGCATCAAAGCACTCACTGTCTACCGAATGGCACTTGAAACGCGAGACTCAACATTGAAAAAAAAATCTAATCCGAGCAATCAGCCGACGAGGGACACCTGGAGAATCCCGATCTGTTACCGAAATGATGAAATAGCTAATTATGGGAACAGCTATGCGGGCGGGGATGAGGGAGCGAAGACGTAAGCGGTCTTCGAAATGCGTTGCCTGGGTGCGCGCCACATGGTTATGGGACTAGATAACGGCAATCAGAATTCGTCCCTTCGAGTGAGGCAAGCTGCATTTTGAATACCGTAAAAACGAACTACGGAAGAGCATCATGAAAACAACAACATGATAACGACAGAACGAACGTACCGCCAGAATGAGCAAATAAACAAGACCGATGAAGTCAACTGCGGAGGCACTGCAAACAGTCATGAGTAAGATGAAGAACTTCGGGTAAACCATAAACATACGTAGGAACATCGAACGGCCGTATATTGTTGATGGTGTACGACAGGGGTTGAGTGACAACCTTCGACGCGTCGCGAAGCAGATTCGTGACATTTTGTGTGCCTGTAAGCAGCTCACCAGCAAATTGGACAGCAAAAGCTGCAGAAGCTCTGTCCAAAATTCCTTGGACTTGGGGCTGTATGAAAGAATGGCTACACAGCGTATCAACAGGTTGTATGTGTATGAAAGAGTGCGCCATACTATGCATTTTCGTTGCGAGCTTCCTCAACGTAGACGGTCACTGCAGATGACCCATCGTACGAGTTGTCCGCAGAAGCGACAGCGGCGGTGAGCCTGGCCGTTGCATTTCGTGCAACTGCCATACCTGTTTAAGATGAAGCAATTGAAGGAGACAACATCTACACGCACTTGTTACTGAAGCCCAACATTGTTCCTGGAACACAGCACCTACTAAGTCTCCCGGACCATTGGGAAAGTTTCTTGGTGATACCACACTCCAAGACATCTGTTGCGGTCGGCCGGTATTGCTTAGAAGTGCCTGGGTGACAAACCGCCCTATTTGACCACCATCGAAATCCTTCCAACATTTGTTAATTCATGCAATAAGTAAGACAGAAGCGTCACATACAACAATCCAACCATTCAAGTTGTGGACATGACTGGTCGTCTGCCACAACGCGCCCCAGTATACCGAGAGCACGGCCAGGACGAAAGTCAGTATGAGAACAGTGGAGAGGAAAACCGCTTTGAGATAAGCGTGTCGCGACGATCGCGTAATAGTTTCGTTGGACCAGAATGTCTCAGTGAAAAATGGGAGCAGCTTTTCATTTCGCGAAGATAAAGATAAGGGATCTGTCATGCCTCTCATTTCATGCAGAGAAGACGGGCGCTTGTTCGGGGATCGCGAGCTGTGGGCAGTCTGATCCGAAAGCGAAGGTATACACGACGGGTGGTTTCGAGTAGCATGCCCAGGATCAGGCACGAGTGCATGGCCACTAAGGTTTGGGAACATGATGCAAGCGACAAGGCCTGTGAGCTATGGGCGAGCCAGGCAGTCCGGGCTGAATGGAGTGTTTGAGGTAGATGGTAAGCCAGAGCGAGGGGACGGCATATATAATGGAGACCAGCCTGTCGAAGAATGGGTTGAGAACCAAGCTATGGATTCCGGAATCTGTGGGATTAAGGATGAAGTTAAACGAGAGAAAATACTAAGAAAAGTGGCATCGAGCAGCAAAAGGGGAGGGATGATAAAGCAATAAAAGAAGCGAGGGGACGGCATATATAATGGAGACCAGCCTGTCGAAGAATGGGTTGAGAACCAAGCTATGGATTCCGGAATCTGTGGAATTAAGGATGAAGTTAAACGAGATATAGAACCAGACACAGTGAGATCAAAAGGATGAAATGGGACAAGTACAGTAAGACTAGGCGAGGTTGGAGTTGCAAAGTGACTCGTGCAAAATTATGATTTGTTTCCGCTGCTGTTCGTCATTTGTTTACTCAACCCCTATTTTGTTATGGATACTTAGTTGGCTCGTCCAAGAATCTCTGTTCCGTGTCATTCCCTTGGGTCAATCCTGTTGTCATAATATAAATGCCCAGTGGGGTGCTGTACGTATGAGAAACGTATTGCTAACATGAAACGAGAAATGAATTACTGTATATGTATTGGCTGACTACGCCACGAAGGTCAAGTTTTGTTCTGATCTCATCATATGGCTTACTCTTTCCAGTCATTGAGTCTCATCTGCTTTGCTCCTCGGAAATGAATGCTGAAAATCGCGTAGCCGAACTTACATCGTCAGCCATGTAAAAAATTTACATTTTTACATCTTCCCTTTTCCACATGAATATGAATATACATGGCCGCTACATTACACGGACAAAGCCGATTCTACATATACAAACCACACAAGATCAAGAAAGATGATGGGTGACAGTGAAGGAGTAAAGATGCTTATGGAGACTGGGTCCGTACCTCCCCTGGTCGATGTCGTCGCCGGCGTCGCCGCTGCCCGCCGGCGTCCTTTCCCTTTTGATCTTTATTCCATTCTACGGGTCGCTGGCAAAGGGGACAACGGCCAGATACCTCCATCAACCATGGGTCCAGGCATGTTTTCTAGGATCATCGTCAGTCTTGTATATCGACAACGCCATACGGATGAAGTCACGAAGACGCTCACATGAAAAACATGACCACATTCCAGCAACCGTAGTGGTTGCACCCCTTTGCCAGCGTCTTCGAGCTTGAGATGAGTAGCTCTTGGACTTGCCGAGTGCACAGCTACCTCTTGCACAGTCCTATCATCCCTTTTTCTTTTTTCTACCAGATCTTCTTCCCGGTTAGCTTCATCGACCATTGATTCCTCCGGATAGACAGCACGCTTCGGCTCCTCGAAGTCCATTAAGCAGATCACACAGGCCGCCCGATTGCCCTCCAGTCGAACGAATGGATACTTTGCCTTCTCCCAATTATCTTCCCATGTCAATGCTGTGTCCTTGCCTTCCGATCGCTCGATGGCATTGTTCTGCACCTTCGCTCCGCTCTTCGTTTCCTTTGATTTGCGGAAAAACTTGAAACGGCTCGATGGCGGTGCTGATCCAGGAGGTTTCGGCGGGTATGTGTAGATGTTCTTCGGGAATGCGATAGGTGTTTCAGGCTCGTCGGGAGGTGGAGGGATATATATGACAAGTGGTATGTTTTCGACAACATGTCTTGGCAATTTTCCTATCTCCGGCTTCATATAATGCGGAGTCTGATACGGATGGCGTCCTCGGCAGATGAGGTACATGTTGTAAATAAGCTAGGATCCGAAGGTATCAGTAACACAAGACATTGCGGAAAGTAAGTCTCAGCTTACGCAAATGATGGGCCAGACAAAGAAGAAGAGAATCGCTATCAAGATAACTTCGAGGATCACGAAGTACATCTCGCAAAGGATAGCGAAAGTCAACCACCAGAGATACGGTGCCGAATGTCGACAACTGTTAACGGACGTGTACTGCATGACATTGGCTACGAGGAACCACACCACCGTGACCATTGAGAGCATCAGTGAGTGTCTGTGTACATGTCATTGAGTGGAGTTGGTTGTGACATCATAAGCAAAAACAAACCTAGAGTAAGCAGGCGGTAGCTCTCGCTGCTCCGAATCAGAGTTGGCACCTCCTGCGTTTCCATGAGGTCGTAGACCCGGTGGAGACCCTTCTTCGCGATCATTGGGCGCTCCAGCCTCGATATCACCAGTCGCGGGATCTCTATCAGTGCTGCTAGTGATCCTATTGAAATATGAAGCATACCGATGAGGAGATGATGGTAATATACTTGCCTCTCCTGACGCTGGCGCTTCTGCCGTTCAAAAGACCAACGCCAGAACGACAGCCACATATCCGAAACAAGTCGTCCAACCCACAGAGCATTGAGAACACCCAACGGCTTCCCACATGCTGACCACTGGTTTTTATCAGTGTAGACAGGACTGCGATGATGCGCAGAGTATGCGAGTAACGGTATTATGATCAGGATCTAAAAGCCAGCGTTAGCCAGACCAGAGTGAGCACAGGTGACGATGAAGCTCTTGAACAGCATACCTCTATAGTATCAAGTGACATCGTCCAGAGGAACGACATAAGGATCTTCCGTGCCTTGTTGTTACGCCCATATCCAAAGAATGCAAGTAATCGACCTATCCGTGAAGCTGGTCTCTGCTGTTGTCGCTGTACTGGTAGAGCTAGAGCGGCCAGCGATGGGGTAGACACGCGTCCCTGATCTGCCAGTCGAGGCTCGTGGCTATCAGTAGGGAGATGAAGTGGAGGCGGCGACGGCGTCGTTACGCGGGCAACAGATAGCTCCTCTGACATGGCGACGGCTGCAGTGAGGTACGATTCCAAAGTGGAGGACGAAGGCTCAACGGACGGTCCGGCTGGGTGGTCTGCTGCAACGCTGGAGTGCGCAGGCACACACGAGGCTTGACTGGGTTCATGGGGAAACATTGCTGTAGATGATTGCGAACGCTCGCCACGGATACTCTCATTCTCGTCGCAAGGAATCTCCTGAGAGGTACTTGACATCGTCACCATGGAACAAGAGCTAACCTGGATTGTAGACGCCAACTACTGCTGAATAGACGCTGAGAGCACTGGCACGTCAGGGTAAGTGACTCAAAAGAGGTAGCGGGCTCTGTCCATGGAAGATAAAGCAAATAGAAGAGTATCGCAAGATTTTATACCACAACTTTGTATAACGACACCTTAGGGCATGAGCACTAGCAGCCGGCGTGTGGAACTGAAGCAGGTCGAATTTCGAGCACTAGTACCCGTAATTTTAGTACCACGCTTCACTGTATGTGGCTGTGCATCGTATTTTTCTTAAGTTATGTTATCGCTCAGTCTTACTTATTTCCCAAAACCTTATGTAATGTCATATTTGGAAAGTAATGATCTTCTATGTAGCAAAGGAGTACCCGCGGATGGAGACTTGTTTGAATATATCTAATCGACCCCGCACCTTGAGGGGAGCTTGCACAAACAGGAATGATAGCAGCGATGCGACGCTGCCCTCCGGCAGCGCCCGATGAGACTGCATATAAGCTAAGCAAATAAAGGAGGCGTGGCGGCGCAACCCTACAGCGATGACCAGACCCGGACGCGTAAAGTAACCAAACAAACATACGGCGAGAGCGGAGACCACATTACGCACAACTATTCTACAGGGTGGAGAAGGCCATCAATAAAATTAATATAAAACAGGGAAGAAAGACAATAGCAAGTGAATGGAGATAAGTAATAGGGAGGGTAGTGCGAATGTAAATGAGGCTGATGAGCACTGAAGACAATAAGACTGAACTCCTAACTGCACAACCCTGATAACTCAACTACGACACCCACGCTCCAGATCCGGAGAATACGACGTCCAGGGACCACCATGGCTAAGCGACCATAGCTCCTGTACGACTCCGAGACCTCGAATCTTTGCAACATTGACATCCTGCACAGGATGTGACAGTAAAACTTGATGACGCTGCGCAAACCGGAGGAGCTTGGGCTGAACAACTGCAAATTGAACACTGGTATGAACAGTGCCCAGGCCCCAGGGCAAAAGTAATGAGCACACCAAGCTTCCGGCGTCCCGCGCGGGACTCATCCTGAGCGCCACTCGAGGAAACAAGAGGGGTCCAAGACTGTACACGCAGTCTTGAAGTCTAATGCATGCCCTAGATGGCATCTAGGACGGCAAGCATCGCCGTAATAAACCGGAGCAGTCGATTAGCCTAGTGTAAACAAATATTTAAATCTGATGGAATGCACTTTGTTTCCTTTGAGTTATTTGTAGCCCTGACTGTGACCTAACTTTCAAGTTGCAGCTACAATACCCTGAGAGATTGGCCCATATTTTAATGAACATTTATCCGAGTCACCAGTAATGCAGATACACTGGGAATAAGCCTGGCCTCTACACAATTTACACATCATGATATCCTATTATCTGGAGATCGGGTAGGGCGGTAAGGCCCCTGGTGGCTGTCAGAGTCGATTTCGAGGATGGTTTATTACGTAAACTTATATATCCCCAACGACCATGATGTCCTCGTCCACCATCAAATATGAGCGGATCCCTTCCACAGACGAACCTGAGGAACAGACAACCGAGCAACCTCCTGTCGACCCCCGCTTTCACCAGCCCACGCCTTCTCCATGGAAGCGCGCGGCTCTCTTGATCTTTGTCGTCTTCATGTTTTGGCTCGCATTCACGATGCGTGCCTCCCTGATGACACCCTCCCAGTCCAATGTCATGCATGCCGACAGGTATGCAACCCATAACCCATGTCTCTCGCCTTTGTCTGAGACTTAGGATTACAGATATTCCAAAGACTTTAAATATCGCCCAGCCGCTAGTCCTATTATCACAGAGCGCTTGAAGGACGGCCGCATACGCTTACGGGGCGCACAGCCAAACGTGAGGACAGGTCACGTATGTCCTCTACTTTTGTACACCAAACATTGTATTCATCTGCTTCACAGTAGCTGCTCTCTTTACCCGCGACTTCGTTCCATTCCTTTGTTTGCGATATAATATTACCGAAATTTCCCTATTCTTGATACATAATCAATCGAAAGGAGCTTATGTTCTCAAGTGGAGGCATCGCTCATCATCATTCTCCTAGACATTGGTGTGCAGTGTCTCTCATACGGAAGGACACAACGGACGGGTGCTTGAATACTGTTCTGTGCCGATGAGTCGATCATCTAGAGCTTATTACTTAATCTTAGAGTGTGACAGCTTCGTCAAAGCTCTCAGCATTATCAGCAATTCATATTCTAGGTGGAAAAATGTCATAAGTTAGTATAAAATGCTAGGGCCAAGCGAGCACGGCAGGACCCGCTACTAATCACCTAATATAGATGCGATGGCGTAGATTACCTTTCTGCGGGTGTTCTCCCCGCCACCCCTCTCATGATACATGAGAGGCAATGCTGCTAGACAGACACAAAAAGCGCATTCTTCATGTATTATGAATCGGCTCGATTATACCGCTACCTATGGGTAGCAGGAATCTCACGTCACGCTGCTCTATACTGTCACTGGACGGGTAATTGGCAACGAGACAGTGATTGGCACACTGCCTTTGCAGCCTCAATTCTCCACCGATTTCCTTCA
>QLPM01006192.1:0-25749 GCA_003314695.1 Albatrellus sp. MG142
ATTTACAAGTCGCGTCTGTCGCATCTTCATGCGTCCTTGTGCTGAGCGGAGTTAGAATCCGGCACTGTGACAGTCGTGACGTAGCGCCACAATTCTGCCAATAGCTGGTCCCCTTTGCTCCTTCAAAGCCATACTTATAGATTTTTACAAAATGAGTAGATAGAGTTAGTCCAATACTAGTATCCCATTAGACCCGAAATTACCGAGGTCATCAGTTTGGTGGATGGGACTCTATAAAATCATCTTTCGAAAAGTGTCAATTACCCGTTCAGTGAAATACAATGTCAAGGCGAGGCAATAGCTAGACCACGCTTTTGCTCTTGTTAGAGTAATGATGACGTATCAATCCAACAACTTGCTGCGGTTCTACAGTACTTGCAAGCAGGCGAAACTCGATTGTCGAACTTGTGGTATCGAGACAGATGTGCTAAATAACGCCATCGATGAATGTTTCCATCCGCTTATGGGTGACAGTAGCAGACGCTAACAAATAAGGAGCTATCTAGTAGGTATGAATCTGACGCTTGATAGGGCTACAACGAAGCGTTCTCCACGAAATCGCTCTGATGATCGTACAGATGGAGGGGGAAGAAGCGGAGATGTGGTCACCGTCCTTTGGCCTCCCTCCACAAAGGTGTCAATGCCTGAGCAACAGTATTGGCAGCGACCTCAAGCGAATTTCGCTCAGTCTCGTCGATAATAGTATTCAGCAATCCTCGCGAGCGCCAGCGATCTGGATGGAAGCGCCTATGGCTCTTCTCTACGAAGATCTTGTAATCCTGCCACCGCATGTGGGGTCGAACCGTCTCGAAAAAGTTCTCGACAGACGACCAATCGATGTCCTCTACTGTGAAAGAGAAGGGGGAGTGAAGGATAGGCCACGGTATGTCTTCGAAGGTCAGTGGCTCTGCAGAAGAGAACTTAGTAACCTCAAAGGACTCGCTTAGAGCCTTGTAACGCTCCAGTGCGCGATGGATTGTCCAGGGGCCTCGAGCCCACCGTTCTCTCTGTTGTCTTTGCTTTCGTTCCTTCTCGCGCCACGAAGCTTCCTCAGCCTCTTTCTTCTTCTCAGCACTCCTCTGTGCCTCTCGCTGCTTCAATTCCTCATGCGCTGCTGCTGCCTGTCTCCCGGCTTCAGCTTGACGCTGTCTCTTTTCCGACTGGGCTCTCCTTTCTTCTTCTGCCGCCTTTTCTCGCTCTGCACGCGCCAGAGAGGCCTCTTTCCAGAGTGGCTTGTCTTTTTCGAGCTCTGCGAGCTTGCGGCGCGATTCCGCCAGTGCCTCTTCGTGCGCCCGCTCCTCGTCACTGGGAGGCGGCTCATTTGACTTCTCAATGTGTTCCGCTGATAGGACAGTGTCGTCAGATAGATGTAATAATATGTTGAGTAAATCTTACCATGCGTTACAGGAAAGACTTCAGGTATGTCGGTAAGAATCTCTTCCATGAAAAGTCGCTGTCTATGCTCTTTTCTGGCATTGAATCGTCTTGCTAGTTCCTCGGCCCTCTTCCTCTCGCGGGCCTTTATTTTCTCG
Organism: Albatrellus sp. MG142; assembly: GCA_003314695.1. Lineage (NCBI taxonomy): Eukaryota > Fungi > Basidiomycota > Agaricomycetes > Russulales > Albatrellaceae > Albatrellus > Albatrellus sp. MG142. The sequence continues at coordinate 1,533 of QLPM01006192.1, forward strand.
TTTGTCTCGCGCCTGATTGTGTCGGGAGATAGCGTCCGCGCTCGTTTTGAAGGCCTGTGTCCATCTTTCGTCTCCGTATCATGTCCACGTAACGAGGATTCTGATGTCTCTGGCGATCTAAAGCGATCACCTGTACATTCTGAAATATTTAGAGATAATTCCATGATGTCAATCAACTCGGTAGACGGACCTTTTCGTTTTCCAGAAGAGGGTGGTGGAATGGAGTGGTGCTCTACCCTAGGAGTTGCTGGTAGGCCTTCACACAGGTCCTCCATGGCCTGGTCCTGAGTGTAGCTGTTCTGTGGGAACATGGATCTAGCCTCGGCGCGTGCAATTCTTTCTTTCTTCGCCCTGTTCATTTCCTCGAGACGGTCGCACACCCTCCGGCGTGATGGCATCCGAGTCTGTGGGGTCGTTGACCGTGCTCTTCCCTGATGAGCTGGGTTCGCCATCATTGCCTCAACTTCTTCCTCTGACTCGTCGGTGTCAATATCCACGCAGACGACGTGACGCCGACGTTTGTTAGAGGGCAAAGGGTCATCTTGGGGAGGAGAAGAGAGTCGGCGTTTTGAAGCACCCGGTTCAGATGTGCTCTGGGCCTGGAGTTTTTCTGGCTTAGGTTTCCGAACGATGACCGGCGGCTTTGGAGGGGCAGGGATGTAGCAGTCGTACTCTGGGTCAAGTTTATATATATCCCATTGCTCTTCAGAGCAGAGCAGGAGGATACTTGCATAAGCGAAGCATGATCATTTCCGTCGCGCAAGGGAATATGAAAGTGTGTAGCATACCCACAAATGTCAACTATATTTGGCCAATGACCTTCATCGAGGACTCCTTCCTCTCTTCTCGCTCGAGGCACGAATCGCCAATGACACTGACCACTAGGAAGTGTCTCGATCACAACGCGCTTCGGTCTGTATAGTTCTTCGTTCAGGGAGAGCCCCGTGAGATTAAGAACATTCTGGGGTGATGCGGTGTGTGGGTTGAATGATGCAAATGACAACTTCGAACCAGGAATGCAGAGGAGGCGAGAAGGCTGTGATGGGTCAAGTACTCCGGGTTCAGAGCCGGCAATAGAACGGTACTCAGACCCCAAGCTAGTTCCGGCCATATAATTGGTCACAGAGCAGAGATCACTGGAACGTGTAGGACGAGATGTGCAGGTGAAGGCTGTGAGGTAAGTGTCTGGAAGCTGCGAACTGTACGCCACAACCGCGCACGTATAGCGGGACGACTTTCGCGTGGACCGCGTCTGTAAGAAGACGCGGCGGTGCTGGCGACAATCGGACACACATATTGCTGTAATGTTGCTGTGATCGTTTTTTATCTGGCTGTCAAGCTCTGCGCCTGGCTTCGGTGTTCCGAGACGGTCGGTGTGTCTCTCGGTTAACGACTGTAGTGTGTACCTACGACCATGATGTGCAAATTACTGCTCTGATTCTCTGGTTGTCGAAAAGCTCACGAGCTGCGTGGATTTCTGACTCTCCCAACATGTAAAAGGTGCGTCCACAACTCCATGTCGACCTCTGGTTCCATTGATTCCATGTTGTTCTCCCCTGGGTTACCCATCACTCGTACTGCACTCACTAGCAATCTCACTCTCACACTCCTTGAGTCCCTGTTTCCACCGTGTGCAGTAGTAGTTAAAGACATCGCCACGTCAAAGCGGTCCTTAACATGGTGTTCACAAAAGTTTGTTCATTAGTTTCCCCCAGCTATATATATACAGGGAAGAAGAAAAGAGATCAGTTGACTACCTCTGCTACAGGATCCTTGAATAGCTTAGGTATAACTTGAATAAAACGATTATACACATAAATTTCGTGCTTCATTTGCCAGTAGGATGTCAGTGGCATCACAGTGAGTCACATCGCGGGATCGAGATTAGATGGCCGCGAGTGTGAAGTCATCTCAGATAGGGCGCTAACTTGTATAAGCTTGACTCGACTGTGCGGTTGGCTATACAAGGCTTTGCGTTCCGTGAATGCCCTCTTGCTCAATATCTTACCTTGACCAAGTCATGGACACCTTCCGCTCGTTTCAGGCCGATATAGACAAGATTCGACAAGATGAAATGGCAAAGCGAACATCAAGGCAGTCATTATCTACCAAAGATCCACAGCAGAAGCAGATCAAGCAGGTCAAGCAAGTGAAAGAGCAACTTTCGACTAAGGTAGATACACCAGACGTTCCCGCACAGCGAACGCAAAACTACACAGCACATGGGCCCGAAGATACAGATGGTGACGAACAAATACAGGTGAGTAAGCCTGTCCTATCGTCTTAACAGGCGATTCAGAGACTTGGCTCGACCAGGAGCTACTACTTTCAACGAACACTGCCGACCATGATAAAGCTAAGGACATGTTAGCCTCGCTCCTGACACTGCGTCGTGGGGAGCATCTCTTCTACGTTGGCCCGCACCTACCTCGAGCGAAGCTTTTTGCCAATGAGACTATTGGCAAAGGCGATGAATTTATTGGAGCGCGCAAAGACCAGGCCCAAATCGATACAATATTGCGAAATTTATCGATAATATCTGACGACATTGGTGCCAAGGCGAGCGAGCGTTTCTACACTGACCACAAAGCTCAGTCTGACCTGCGTGAGCGGAGTGTAGACGTGTGTTGTGCATGCTGTGCAAGGCGAGCTTTCCAGAGCGTCTGTTGTCCTCCGCCTCCCGCCTCCGGATGTCTCATCAACGCCAGAAGTACGATGTGCGGTAGTGGGAAATGTTGACAGCGGCAAATCGACAATGCTAGGGGTTCTAACTCGAGGTAACCACATCCAACATGTCGGAACTATAGTTTAACAAATATTCTATCTGCAAGGTGGTTTGGACGATGGTCGAGGTCTTGCGCGAGTGGCCTTGTTTCGGCACAAGCATGAGATTGAAACCGGGAGAACATCTAGCGTAGGCATGGAGGTAAGCTGAATACAAGCTCCCGGCCTGCTCTTCTCGTTCATCTAGGCTTATATCTAGATACTGGGATTTGATGCTTTTAGTCAACCTATACTGCCCAAGATAGCCGGGTCGGCAGAGGCCGACGTTCTCCGCAGAGAAAAACTTGGCTGGGAGCAGATTGCCGAGCGCGCCGCCAAAATTGTCACCTTTATAGGTTTGCTTGGACATCTTTTCATACATACGATATTAACGCTCTCTACTTAGATCTCGCTGGACACGAACGATACCTCAAAACTACCTTATACGGCCTCACGTCCGGCGCTCCGTCATGCGTGATCCTGATGGTTGGTGCAAATGCAGGTTTGATAGGTATGTCGAAAGAACACCTGGCTATCGCCTTGGCTCTCAGCGTTCCTGTCGTCGTTTGTATTACCAAAGTATGCTATTTTACACGAGGCTAACATTATCTCGTTGATGACGTTACCCTTAGATCGACATGACACCGCCCAATAAGCTCGCAGAGACACTGAAGCAAGTCACGAAGATTCTTCAGAGCCCTGGTTGTCGGTGAGTCGATTAATCTCGAATGTGATTGCAATGGATTGATGCATTCAATATAGGAAGACACCGGTCTTCGTGAGATCAACAGAAACGGCTGTCGAGATATCCCGCGTTTTCTCCAAAGAGCGGTATGATAACATCGGTCCATGACGAGGTCACATTTTAATACATTATGCGCTCAGGATAAGCCCTGTGTTCGAGATATCAAACGTCACCGGTGCTGGGCTAAACTACGTGAGCGTCACGACATTGTCTTGCATAATTATCCTGATGTATTTGATTGAGTTAGCTAAGAACATTCTTGAATTTGCTTCCCCCTAGCGAAAACGATGAGGAGAGGTTCGATACGTCTCAGCCATTGGAGGTATGCATCACTCAGTTGAACTTTGCCTCAATTCAGCAAGAGAACAATGTGATTTCCAGTATTCGGTGACTGAGGTCTGGTCTGTCCCATACGTGGGCACTGTAGTCAATGGAATCGTTAATAGCGGCTCGGTGAAGGTCGCAGATTCCATTCTGCTAGGGCCAGACGCTAATGGGCAATACCTACCTACTGTCATCAAGTCCATGCAAAAGAAGCGGTATGGCGTCTAGAATCGACTGTACACAACCAACTGACACGCCGTCGTGGTCAGCGCGGATGTAACGGTAGCTGAGGCAGGTCAAACAGTGTCACTTGCCTTGAAGCGCATGCGCAGAGCAGCCGTGAGGAAGGGAATGGTGATTGTACATAAGACTGATACGCCGCCACGAGGTGAATAGTATGTTTGTTAACATAACAGACAGTGCTAATCGATCCGTATCTTTATTAGCAATTCGCCAGTTCGAAGGTCAAGTCCTTATTCTCTACCACAATACGACTTTGCAACGGAACTATCAGGTTCGTGATTGATAAATATTTTCAATTTCGTTATTGGGTTACATTGACATTCTGTTCATTCATGATAGGCGATGCTTCACTGTGGTGTAAGCGGTATACCAGTCCAGATCAATACTTGAGGCCTTACCTTTATTCCCAGGCTGTACGACAGACCGTACGCATAGTAAATATCGAAAACCCGCAAGGTCTGTTGCGCACCGGCGATCGCGCTATAGTCCAGTTTGAGTTCATTTCGCATCCTGAATTCGTGAAGGAAGGAATGAAGCTGCTTTTTAGAGAAGGAAAGACTAAAGTTTGTGTTTGCCATCTTATTGTCGTAGATTTCAGCTGCTGACCATATAATCAGGGTTTAGGCGTTATAACGCGGCTCTTGTAACGCGGCCTCTGTCCCGTTGCCAGTGGGACATTCACTTCCCCTCACTGTTTATCCTTCTTACTCATCTATACCCGTTATAATGGCCACTTCTCATGCTGAATTTACTTATGTGTTTATATCAGTAGCACACTGGGGCGCGTTTGTAATGTAATTATCCCAGTCGATGCTGGAGATCGACTATGAAATACCACTCTAAGGAGTTTCAGAACCTGCCAGAACTATCAAGCCATCTACCTGACGCATTATAGTGTCCAGGGAAGCTGAGGCTCCGTACGATGTCCCGCACTACCAGGCTCGGTGTTCAATTTTTGACCAGAGACCACTTTCGGGGCTGCATACAATTCATCGAGAACCTACAAGCATACGAGATGGGCTCAGTAGTCTGCCAGTATACGGATTATGTCTGATGCTGATGAACTCGAAGGCATTCAGGAGTACAAATGTCTGCCAATGTGCGATGCCAGTGAGCCCTTAATTAATACAAACCACCCGCTGACTTCGTAATCAAATTATTTCACTTCACCACAAGTCTTTACATTGTATATGGATATTCCCCGCAACGATCCCTTTTGGACGGGAACAACTCTGGCCTGTGCTCGTTAGTTCACACAGCGAAGTCACAATGCTTATTATTGATACTAATCATGGATGCTCTCATCGTACCAGTCGATCATGTCGACCAAGTTGGCCGACGGTTCCCTATCATTTGGCGGAAAGAAAGTCAATAAACTCTCGAACACCTCTGTCCGTTGCCTGAAACGCTCCTGTGATGGCTTATGATGACCGGCTGCCAAGTGGAGACCCCCCACACTCAGAACTTCGCCGCTGGAGCTAGGTGTGGCATTAGCAGACATGGTTTTCACAGGATGGATTGACGTGTCATCCAACAGCTCCTGCCTCGATCGCTTTTTGGGGATACGATAAGTGCCGCCGACAACGTCTGCGTGAACAGCTCCTGATGCCCCTCGGCCGGCGAGCATGTACGTCAAGAGCCCGCGGAACGTTTCGGACTCAGCTGCCGATTTATGATCCACCATTTCCGAGACGTTTGTTTGGAGGAACCTCAGGGCAGCAGCAGCGGGCACTTCATCATACAACTCCCGGAACCTAAAAATAGAAAATACGGAGAAAGTCAGTCTGAGTAAGTAAGATCAGCGGTGGACATACTGCTGGCAGCGAATTCGGAATGTTGCTCGTCGAACGACTTCATGAACATCAGGTCTATAACTCATTCAAGCCACCGTGCGGTCTTTCAGAACAGGCTCCATACCGTTTCAGGGTCATGCTCCAAATATCGTCCAGTCTCTGTTCGTCCAGAGTGGCCTCGCCATTGATACCGTCATCGAGAGTTCCACTCTCAAACAGCCTTCCAGCATTGCCACCATGTAGATAAACTATTTTCCTTTGTGTATCGTATACGACCTGGTGCGCATATCGTGTTCGTGGTAACGAAACTCTTCGTGAGCCAGATGCAACGTCATCGTCCTCAGTTTCTTCAGGTAGTATCTTTGTCCATGTCCCTGGGCGCTCGTCATAGCGGTAGATCCAATTTGCAGCACCGGCATCTAGTCGCGGCATAGTATTTTGAAGGGAACGCGTCAACCCACAGAACCTGGCGTTGACATCAGAATCAACAGGGACGACATTGCGGCCTGACTCACACATAGATCTCTTGCAGGGATGGATCTATAACAGCTCGCTGCGTGAAGGTTTTGTCTGGGCCGCCCTGAGCACTGAAGTCTGAAAACAATTCTGTGGCGATGCCTGTGTTGATATCGTAGGCATACATATCCGAAGGCGATCGATCGTCGGAAATTCCTGCAAAAATGTATAAGGTGCGCTCGTTCGGATCCAGTACCATAGAATGACCTGGAATGAAACAGTCAAGAATTAGGTATTTACGAAGGTGAGAACAAGCATACCGAATCGTCTTGAAAGTGAAGGCTGGGTAGCGCCGGAAGTCCCTCTCGGCCTGTTTCTCCATCAAGAACAGAGCGACCACTGTAACTGGATAGCAGCTCACTGTAAGAGCTTCCAACGTCCGGTAGCAACCTCATAGCTGTACAGCCCCGAGTACTTAACATTTCCTGAGGATCCGTCATTCACTCGTCCACCACCGACGTATAATATTTGTTCTTCTGAGTCTATCACCATTTGATGATCAAAGACTAGGGGAGGGCCACCGGGTGACTGTATAGTTAAGTCCGAAGCCATCTTCTTTCAGATATGCGGCAGTCTACTTACCGCTATGTCGCCCGACAACAATTCCCACCGCCCCTCATTAGGCCCTTTGGTATAATATCGATAGAACTCAGCTTGACGTGTGCAAGCGCTAGGTATATCTATGTTGCTTCCGCTCGCGGGAGGGGGTAAGTCACGGGGGGCTGCCGCGGGGACTCCACTACCTCCGTCGCCGTCATATAAACCACCCAACAGATAGATGCAGCTGATTTTGGAGTCGAAAGCCATTTTATGACACGACCTCGGACCGGGCCCATTCTTGTCCTGCGAAGCGCTGTGACTCAGGACACGCCATCGGTCCTCTGTGCTGGAGTACACCCAGAAGTCGTCCAGACTCTTTTGGCCGTCCCAGCCGCCAAAAAGATATATTAAGCCCTTCCTGTCGTCGATGCACATGGCATGCCCGCCCCTGCGGCTCGGTGTATCTCCATCGGCATTGACCCCGTACAGGCGTTTCCAAATCGCCTGGGGTTGAGCTGAGTGGAGGTAGGCATCAAAGAGCCCCGACGAAGCAGCACGCTGGAGGACTTTCTCTGTCTCAAACCAGTCCCCATTAGAGACCAGACTATCATAGAGCTCTGTGATCAGCGGGTGCTCAACTTGAACACCTGTATGCGCCACGATGGACTTGAAAGGGGTAAGGAAGCGTCGTTTACGAAGGTGCCTTAGAATATGTCGTAAGGCAGCAATTTCACGATGCTTGATTGCATGATCGGTGATCAGCGGGAAGGATAATGTATATAAGATGAACGATAATTACTTCGTCGTACTTGAATTTGACTTTATCCACGAACTGTTCATCCTTTATCCCCGCTAATGATACAAACCATACTGATATATGGAAACTGTGGCTGTGGGCCCTGAGAGCGTGATCAGTGTATGAAATGCGTTGGACTATGGAAAGTCACGTACGAGAGTGGAACTATCTTCACAAATCGACTAGGAACATATGCACCGGCATTATTCAAGTGTCTTAAGGGAAAGGTTTCTGGGACGCTATCGTCCTTCAGACAGGCGCGGAGGATTTCTATCATGTGGTCTTCAGTCATTCCGACATAGACCTTGAATTCCTTCATGTTACAGGGATGCGCTAAAAATCGACGTTCGGAGTTTGGTTGGAGCTGAGAAACCGATGAAATGGACCTACATTTGTGGAACTGTCACCAGAATACATCGAAGTGTACTGTCACATCGTTATGGGATAGACTCACCTTCCCGAACGTGATACTCTCTGTCATTGTCAGAAATTTTTAGTTGAGAATGGCGAGATTATAGAAACTCAAAGATACTTCACCAACGACGCTAAGAGAATCAAGATGAAGAAGTAGCCATTGCTTCACATTGGGACCTTCATTGACACCTGTCCACCTACTGGCTTGATCCTTAGGCATGTCGACTAGAATGTTCTCGGGAATATATCGATGGCTATGCTCGGAACATCCTGCGATTGAATAGGTCAGACGAGTGGTCATGGTAGGTTGAGGTGGGGAGTCAGGTTGGGAGTTCATTTGTACGGCCGCGCTCATAGTTCGTATAGTAAAAAGTTGGACTCAATGTTACAATGATGGAGACGAGAAAGCCGTGAGTGGAGGTGTAAGAAACAGTGCCTAGTAGAGGAGCCTGCCCAGTTATTGCTGGTCCGGGGAAACGCGTTCCAGAAAAGATCTCGTGATATCCATATTCAGACCCCATGACCTTAACGGCGCCGCCGAACGAGCAGCCTGAGTCTACTGTCAACACTGCTGCTGGCCATGAATCCGAACCGCTGTAGTCGCTGAAACCGCAGTACATCTCCTGTTGTTCCACACCTCTATCGATCTGCGTAGTTCAACAAACTGTCTACTCGGGTCATCCCAGCCCGGGCGCTGGTGAGACGAGCTCACACCTCTTATATTAAGTTCAACCCGAACTGTTTGAAAGTTGATGTTGTAGACTATTTTTCAGCGTCAAAGACATTAATGAAGAAATCAGGAGTCCACTACGTATACAAGGATAGTTGCAAAGATGAGACATGCATGACAACCACAGTTTGGGAGTTTCAGTGGAAATTACTTCAAACGAGAGTCATACACGCACATGCTACAGGACAGGCGAAACTCGACAGATAGAAAACAGGAACCAATCAGCGACGACGGACAGGAGAGTAGGAAAAACAACGGAGTCTGTGGAGATAGACACAATATGAAAACCAAAGGAAAGGTGGAAAGCTAGAGACAATATATATATATGAGGAATTGTCAAGCACAAAAAGGTCAAACCACTATGAAATGATAAAGAATTACGAGATGTCCAGGCAACCAATAGCTGTCAAAGACGCTTTATGAATGGTTGGAGTTTGGGAAAACAGGCGGGGGTCGAAGTTGCGGATCCCGCGGAGGCTTGACACGGAACTCACTCAGTATACAAACATGGCTGAAATGGAGGTCAGCATACTAGTATGACCCGTACGTAAAAGGGACCTACTCGGAAGGGAAATGTGCGTTTGGGAAGCCAACAACCTTTTCTAGATACCCTTTGTCCACCTCGCCTAGGACGGCGTTGACGGAAAGATTAGCCGTTGAGTACCAGATGTAGTCAATGACACCCTGAAAACTTGGTGTGTAATTGGTCAAGGGTAATTCCCCAGTACCCGCATATGCGCTTTTAAGACCCAGTCGATGCCGCAAACCATCGGATGTGTACTTGCCATACGAGTGAGACATGAAGTCAGGATGATCCGAAGGCACATTGCCGTTTGACAAGAACTCGTATACGCCACTTGTAGGTGCTGAGTTGAAGTCACCACAGATTATCGTAGGGATCTTGGTTCCGTCAGAGTATATCGGTGGAGGTCGTGACGCGTGGCCTTCCGCTGCCATGGGGGTAGAAGAGGTGGGCCTCGTCGGCGATAAGGTCGGTAATCGGGGGGGATACTTCGAAAAGTTGTTGGCGATCTTCTCTACCTCGTCAATGAGAAGAGCAACTTGAACGAGCTTAACATCGCGGTATTGCGGGTCCCAGTGAATATGCGCGTTCGCGATGATGAAACGCGTGCCCGTATCACGGTTCTCGAATAGGCAGACGACAGCGATGTGATCCTTAATGAGAACTCTGTTGAACATATCGTCCGTCTTCTTGAGGTCTTGACGCTGCATAGCTACTGCGCTGAACTCCACGAGATGTTTCTCCACTAGCTGATATCTACAATTTGGACAACGAAATTAGCCACAGTCCACAGTAGCAAAGACGACGTACTTGGATCTTTTGTAGAATGTAGCGCATCCATCCACCAGTTTACGTTCCGCATCATTCATCGTCTTGTAACGTGACTTAGGCCAGTATACACCACCATAGTCGCGTTCCTCGAGGTTCTTCACGAAATACTCCTCATACTGAGCGTTGTCCACCTCTTGCAGACAAAGAAAGTCTGCATCGTAGTTCACGATCTCGGTCAATATCAGCTCCTTACGGTACTCCCATGCGAGCGCCCACGATGGAGTGTACCCATACAGACGCTCGGTGGCGTATTTCTCGCATAGAATGTTGTAGCAAAGAACGCTAAACGTCTCCACGTTGGGGTCCGATTGGATAGCTTCACGTTCAGGCTGGCTTATAAGGTGGTGCCATTGGCGTTCAGGTGGTGCAGGAGGAACAGGACATGAATCGCGGAGGTAGGAGATCAGGGCTGGAGTACCTTCTTTCTGGACAATCGCCTTCAAAGACCCGTCAATTGGGTTGCCCTCGATACCAAGCGTCTGAAGCTGATGTAGGCTGCCAAGTTCGGGGGGGATGGTGGTTATGTGATTGTCAAAAAGGTACAGCTCTTTCAGCTGCGTTAACATGCCTAACTCGGGAGGAACAGATAATAGGTTGTTTCCGGACACATCAAGTAATTCAAGGTGGCGCAACTTGGCAATTTCTGGCGGAATACTCGTAAGAGCATTGTGGTTTAGATAAAGGTTTATAAGGAAGGAAAATGAAAAGAGGCCAGATGTGGGGGGGATGTTCTTGATCTGTACTCCCCCCATATCTAGAGAGTTCCAGTTATTCTCCGGGGGCTTTGCTGCAGTGGGACGAGGGGCTTCGGCAATGGGTCCAACCGTCGATGAAGGGTGATTGGCGACGTTGGCATTGACGCCTTTAGGAGAAGTGTCAGAATGGACGCCAGTTGCCCCAGCGTCTGCAGCAGGTACAGTGGAAGGGACATCGCCATCCTTATGCGATCCATTGGTCTCAGGGGGCGGTTTGTTAGGATTTGTAATAGGAATGGCAGACTTCGTGACGGTCCGCGAAGCCATAGCACTGGCTCGAGCGCGATGATGGGGCGAACGCGAGGCACGAATCATCTGTACAGCCACAGGGACCAACAAGGAGCGATGAGTTGATGTCTCTGTCCATAAACCCGTTTTGCCGTGCATATGCAACGGAAATATCTAGGTTTAACAAGAGAGTTGCTCACCTCACACTTCAACAATTGCTGCTGCCAATGTGGAGTGATGATCTGACTCGCTGCACTTCCTGGGGAACCCTGCCCAACACCGACATGCTGACCATGAACACTGACACCAACACCGTTTGCTGGTGGAGAAGGATAGTGTGTCAAGGAGTTTTGATGATGATGTTGTAAAGCAGGGATGTGATGTTGCAGATGATTTACGCTCCCATTTGTGTACAAGGGATATCCGGGAGATGGGGGTGGTGGGTGTGGGCCGAAAGTTGAATGGGTGTGAGAGGGACGAGCCCATGGTGACTGGTCATGGTGAGTGGGGAGCTTGTGCGCAATGCCCGGCGACTGTTGAGGATAATACATCGCATTGGGTGAGACAGAAAAACCCTGCTCGATGGATGTGTGTGATAAAAGCCCCTCAAAACCGAGAGTGGTTATGTATAGAGGACGGCTAATCGAGCAAAGACTGAGGAGCCAGCCAAGAGCCAATGAAGGAGCGCCCGAGGAACGACAAGATAGAAAAAGCGAAGATGGGATTATATGTGAACAGTAACGAAGAGAAACGATGCACGATGCGAGCCAGATATTATTCTAAGCAATATGTGCACGTCGTCGTCGCTGGAGATAGCGACGAAGAAAGGAGAAGCGATCGTTGTGGGATGACAAGGAGCACGGGCGAGCCGAGGCGTCAGGACGCGTAGCCTGTGACCGAGGCGAGTCACGACAGGTCACGATAGATCATTGATGACTAATCATCCGGCTGAAGGCGCTGCATCTCGGGCCTTGAACGCCTGAAGTGAGCGATTGAAACGAATGATACGATAATCTATATAGATTCCATTTCAATGTCAAACAGGGAAGAGATCAAAATGTATTACAGTAGACGCGTCCTCTCATTCTCCGGTTTCCTATAACTACCCACATCTGCCTGATCCACTAACAACTGCGCCTCCCCGTCTGCTCATCCCCATCATTCGCTATGCCTGTGTACCAAGCAACAGTCTCTGCCCCTGTCAATATCGCATGCATCAAGTGAGTATCCCGTTGGCAATATGTGATCGTACATAGTGTTCATCATCAACAGATACTGGGGTAAACGCGATACAAAGTTGATCCTTCCGACCAATTCATCTCTTTCCGTGACCCTGGATCAAGATCACCTCAGATCGACGACCACCTCCCGCGCTGATCCAACTTTCGAGAAGGACAGGCTCTGGCTCAATGGCAAAGAAGAGGAGATCAAGGAAGGCGGCCGTCTCGCCACTTGTATTACCGAACTAAAGAAATTACGTCGGGAAGTGGAGGACAAATCGCCAAATGAGCCTAAGGTCAACAACGTCCCAGAGTTTTTAGCCGTACAAGCATCTAATCGCGATCTTTTTATCTAGCTTTCCACCTTTCATGTTCGCATCTGCTCTCGGAACAATTTCCCCACCGCTGCGGGACTTGCCTCGTCTGCGTCCGGTTTCGCAGCACTGGTGACCTCACTTGCTGCCCTCTACGAACTTCCGGCATCTCCTTCTACTTTATCTCTTATTGCGCGTCAGGGCTCTGGTTCTGCATGTCGCTCCCTGTTTGGTGGTTTTGTCGCCTGGGAGCAGGGGTCTTTGCTTGATGGATCCGATTCCCTCGCCGTCGAAGTCGCACCGCGCGAGCATTGGCCAGATATTCATGCATTGATTTGCGTCGTCTCTGACGATAAGAAAGGCACTTCTTCTACATCTGGCATGCAGCGCACTGTTGAAACATCCCCTCTTCTTCAACACCGTATCAAGCATGTAGTCCCCGAACGCATGCGTGACATTTCGAAGGCCATCCAGGAGAAAGACTTCGATACCTTTGCACGCATCACAATGCAAGACTCAAACCAGTTCCACGCCGTGGCACTCGATACAGACCCTCCAATCTTCTACATGAACGATGTCAGCAGGTCAATTATTGCACTCATCACAGAGTACAACAGGGTATCGTTCGAGAAGGAGGGAAAACTCAAGGCGGCATACACATATGATGCTGGTCCCAATGCAGTCATCTACGCACCGAAGGAGAATGTCAAAGAAATTGTCGAGTTAATCGTCAACTACTTCCCTCAAGCGAATCCGTTTAAAGATCCATTCGATCTTTTCAGTATCGCAGGCGTGGTGGGCAAAACGGTCGAGGACTTCAACCCTGCTGTCGCAAAGAAATTTCCAGTAGGATCTGTCAAGCACTTGATCCACACCCGTATTGGCGATGGTCCTAGAAAGTTGGGGAATGACGAGGCGTTGCTCAATGCTGATGGCATACCCACATTCATTGCTTAATGTCTCGGTGGGGATAGCGTTGCGCAGGGCAGTTGGACTTAGACATGTCTCTATGCTAGGACAACACCATTTTGATAGCGACGCTGGCGTCTGAGTTATTTAGAATCTGCTTCCGTGGCAGTTATTACGTCATCAGTTCGATTATGTAATTCCTTCACATATATGTAGAAAAATAGCCGAACCCAGTTGACCTCTTTTGGTTCGTGACGACTTCGACCTCAACTTCTTGTCGAGCCAAACCAGCATGTATCTTCACTCGTATCAATATGCGTCTCGCGCATTTGCTGCTTATATCCCACGACAGGTGGGCCATGCGGGGTCCGGAAGACGAGCCCTTGTATTGGCTGGGTCTGCCAGCGTGTTCTCTCGTTGTCTCTCCCAACTTTCCACGTCATCAAAAATGGAGTCAACCTCAGGTTTGGACGTGGACGATGTGTCAAACAAAGGTCACTTGGGCGGTGCAACCTCGACTTTTGGGTCCTCGTTGTCCGAGTTCCCGACCCCTGCGTCTTCAACGCCGACGTATCTGAATTCTGAAGTTGTGAGCGCCAGACCTCCAAACCTCCTCCCATCACCTCCTACTCCAACACCATACCCGTCACACTTGATTCATGACGCCGATATCCAAAAATATGTCATGCCTCTGTATCTTCGTGGCTGGGGGTTGACCTTCAATGAGGTTTCACGAATTAGGGTGAATGATGAGGGACAGCGTATCTTGAGGACAACATATATTCCAACGCTTGGCAAACGCTTCATTCTCCCTAATGATCGCGCAGTGTTCGAGTTCACTTCAAAAATCGGTGATTACATAGTGGACGTGAAGGTGTGTGGCATCCAGAGCTGTTGTAGCTAAGAGTGAAGATTCGATTTTTTCAGCATCACCCCCACTTCAGGCTTGGGCCGCGATGGGCTATGTTACAGACGAATACTCAAAACGCGATGCTGGGTCCTGAAGCACGGCTTGGACAGATATCTTCACAGACAGGCAATATTGTCAAGAAACCGGGTGTTACTTATCATGATATTTGCATGGCATACAAGGCAGAGGCTATATATGAAGAGATTCTGGCGAATGGATCACATCCATATGCATTCAGAATGCGTGGCCGGTCGTTGAGACCAGAAAGCGTTGCGGAACTGCTCAGTGTGCACAGGAGCGCAACGAGAAAGATTAGAAACCCTGGGACGAATGCAGGCGGTTCGAAGGCAGAGACACTAGTAAGGATGTATTCCTCGTGTTTTGGATCGACTATTAACATACTTTGCAGAAAATGGACGACTTCAAAGTATAACAGCAGCAACAGTCTGCCTCTCCCGAGCTTACCACTCTTGATTGAGTCTTGATATATGGTACTATTCTGATAAAATATAGAGATTGTCTCATTTCGCGACACCATTTTGAGGATGTGGGATGACTGATACATGAGTTTGATTTCAATACATACCGTATGCTCCAGTCTTGCTGTTAAGTTACGCGGACATCGATTACGTTATCAACTCCAGTATTGTGAAAATTTGAAGCGGCTGCCAGTGGCTGCTTCAAGCTTTAAGTATTTTTGATTGTAAATTCACTTCACGTTTAACTTGTATGACGCGTTATACGAATCTCGGTCGAAAGAAAACACATGTCCAGTCGGGATTCCATTTCCAAGAGGATGTTGCCTCATACGTCCTCAAACCACAGGAAGGCCAACGACCTGGCCAAACCGAGGGGCACAATACGGAAGATGTAAAGATCGGAGGGCGGGAGAGACTATCAAAACTTCGTCAAGAAATGGACAAGACAGAAAGTGTTCAAGAGAGCGTCGGCGAAGTGATCACAAAGGCGTCAGGTGAGGAAGGACACAAGCACTTAGCCTTGAGTGAGAAGACGAAGGAAACGAAGATGGAAAAGAAGGGATACCAGCAGTTGAAGAAAGCCAAAGGTGCGCGCTACATGTGGCCGCGCACTTGCATGAATTTCTTGCGCAGATACCTGCTAACTACCCATTCGCTTGCATAGATGCTGCAGCTCGGGCGGCTTCCTCAGAAAGGCGGCGGCTAAATCGCCTAGCTGAGCGCCATGCAGCAACGACCTGCTTCGCGTGTCGGGAAAGGGGGCATGCCGCCAGGGACTGCCCCAACATTCAGTTGCAAGATGCTGGCGATGGCGCACAGCGCAGTCAACAAGGGGGACCGGAGGACGGGTCAGTGGTTGGAATTTGCTACCGGTATGAATCATCCGATGCCATTTATTCAGACTGTGTCTCGGTGGCACACTGTTCGTTAACACACGGCTTTCTAGATGTGGTTCGCGAAATCATAACCTCTCACGATGTAGAAGACCAGTAGACAAGAAAAATCCTCTGCCATTTGCATCATGCTTTGTTTGCTTGGGGAAGGGACATCTGGCGTCTTCGTGTCCGAAAAACCAGAACAAGGGGGTGTATCCAAATGGTGGTTGCTGCAAGTTATGCGGCCAGACCAGTCATCTAGCTAGAAACTGTGGGCTGCGAAACTCAGGTGCGTGGATCCGACCTTGTCGACTAGCAGGAAGTGACTCATGAGAATGCAGAAAATGTTTCAAGCATGGTCGTGTTTGGTACAGGAAGGGACGCAGGGGCGGATGAAGATGACTTCCACATACTCAAACGGAGAACAGCTGAAGTAGACCGGGATGAGAGGGGTGAAGAGAAGATAAAGAAGATGGCAAAAGTTAGAGCTGGTGCTCATTCTGGAATTCTTAAGGCGTTTGGCAAAGCGCCTGCGCCTAAGGTCAAGATTGTGAACTTTTGACCAATGGCCAGCGTTCACGCTGAATGTGCAGATAGTATTGTGTAATGAGCAAGGAAAGTCTTAAGTGTCCCAATACGGGCGCTGTCCGATGCCTCATATGGACCAACCTAGTGTACATAGACAAGAACAGCTGGCAGCTCATTTCAATCATTGTCCATTAGTACAGTCTGGATATCTCGATCAATCGTGGAGAGCCTTCTAAAACTGTACTGGTGGCGATGACGTCGACGACGATTACGTGTCCTCACAACGGAACTTGTCCACTTTAGTCTGACCCAAGTACCTTCAAGCTGAAAGCCTGAGACTGTACCTGAAATGAATGCCAATATTATATACGGGACGGCTTGGTACGCAGTTCTCCTCAGCGTAGGGGTTCTCCGCCCGTTTCATATTCTATTCTGAAGGAAGAAGGAGCGAACGACAGCGCTTATTATCAGTGCCGTATTGAATGGTTTCCGTGCCATCGATACAGGTGAGAACGACGGCAATGCTACGAAGTTAATGTTGTGCGTCTAATCATTAGCCTGCCAGCCAAAACACTACAGGTTTGATCCACCCCTCCCCGTCACCAAGGGTTAGTAGGCTAATCTGACACATCTCAGAGAAGATCTTGTCGGAAATGCGTTGCAGACGCTCTATGATGAACACGGGTACAAGAGAGAAGACTTTTTCCTGCAAACGAAGTCGGTCCGATAACCTTCTTTCAGTTCTTGCTATAATGACAACGAGGTAGATTTACGTCAATTGACGGACAAGACACGACGAAGCCAATTCCCTATCATGCCTCTGACCCGGTTCGAGTGCAGCTTCTGGGTTCCTTCGCTAATTCTTTGAGGAATTTACGGACAACGTACCTCGACGCCTATCTTCTGCATTCTCCCTTGCGAACATTTTCGGAAACGCTCGAGGCTTGGCTTGTGCTCATGAAGCTACAAGACGAGGGCAAAGTGCGTGCGATAGGAGTCAGCAATGTTTACGATCCACGTCTCCTCGAGCGGCTGAAATTGGAAAGCGGGCGTGCTGTTCAGATAGTCCAAGACCGATGGTACGAAGGGAACGGTTGGGCACAAGAAATCGTGCGCTGGTGCAAGGACCACGGAGCCCAGTTCCAGTAGGTACCTGTGGACATCATCGCCTTGGACTATGAAATGCTGAGCAGTATCCCCTCAGATCATTTTGGACATTGACGGGTTCTCCGACCCTCCTTGCGCACCCCGCTCTAGTCGCCCTCGCTCGCAAGAACTCTTGCAGTCCAGCACTGGTTTTATATCGGTTCGCACAGCTGCAGGGTATAACGCCGTTGTCGGGGACTGCCAACGAACAGCATATGAAAGAAGACCTTGAACTCCATAAGATCACAATGTCAGAGGAGGGACTGGAGGAGTTGGTCAAATTCATCTGGGATTGAGATCGGCGATGGCTCTAGAAGTCTACCTCGTTATATTTCGGCCCGTGTTCCTGATGGTGATAATGTTGGTTTGACAACTTTCTTCAAGTCTGAGCATTGATGTGACATGTATGCGAATCTACGGAATGGAATATTACTCATTCTAGTATTACTGTATCTGCCCGCCCGTGAGATATTAAGGATGTCCCATGATAATGTCATGCAGAATCAAGATAGACACAGTAGATGGTACGGATACAACCACTGATACACACAGGCACAACTGAAGACGGACAATGAAGTTCTAATCAACCAGCTTCCAAGCATTGTCCTTGACAAGCTTCTCCCGTTCAAGTAGATACTTTCCTGCAGAAGGTGAGAGCTACATCCATTGCTGATGGACAAGGATGTGAATTCTTGACGAACCTTCTTTGTATTTCTGCGAGTGGTCAGAAGCTTTGTGGTAATACCAGCCCACCCGATCATCACAGCCCATACAGAAGACATCGGCGACAGTATGGACGCCAGTACTTCCCAGAATGAAGTAAGATTAGCTTGTGAGCGATAGAATGGAGGGAAACTGACAGAAGAGGCCTATCCTCCCTCTTCCCTAGCCTTACATTTACCGCCGAATGCATCAGACTACCAAAGGTGAGGATTTTGTGAGGAGAAAGTCAAAGATGAGCTGCACTTACTAACCCCGACCGTCTCGTCCTGAGAATGACTTGCTTATGAGCTCATCCTGTAGGGCCTGAAAGGCTGATTAGCGAGAGCCATGGGGATGGTGGGATAGAGTGCTAACAATCACGGTAGAACATGTGGAGCAGTAGAAGGTCGGTCGCCCATGATACATATAAACAACATGGGACCTGAACTCGGTAGATGATACTGTTGTCATGAATATATTTTATTGACGTGAGCCTTGACCTGCAGGGAACGAGTCAGATAAGTTAGGGGAATAGATGGTCCGAGTCGGGATCAGAACGGCGCCGCACCTGCGATGAATCCTCTCTTGTTGTTGGATACAGAGAGCAATAGCGCGTGCGCAACTACCTGTACGTGTGCCTTTGGGCGCTTATATGCCCGGTCGCATCAAGGGGGGAGGTACTGGCGGTGGCGGGCGTTCCAGCTCAAGTACAGCACTAGCACTAGCAGAGCAGCACTAATCGAGTTTAAAGTTCCGGATGTTATACACATGATGATGTCATCATCTATTTTGGAACAGGCTGGACAATATTACATTCCTCAAAGCGGCGGGAGTATAACATATCCTTCGGGCACATCGATGAGCCATATATCAACTGTCTATACCTCTGCCATAAGTGATACGAGTATGTCCTTGATAGTCTGTCGCATCCAATCCCCCCCTCCCTCGGGCTCAGCCGACTGCGAATGCGGGGCCGTGGCCATGAACATGATACTAGACAGCAGCTCGTCTTCGGGCCCACTGCGGACACGTATCCGGTGAGTGACAACACGCGGAAAGATCCTAGCAATATCAAGCTCTGATACGTCCCATTGCTCTGGGAAGCGGGCGTCCATCCAATCGGTCCTACCTTCAACCTGCTGCGAAGGAGCGCGAGACTGCGAGGGGGAAGCCAGAGACGCTTGGTGTGCGGTTTTATCAACCTGTCGCTGGTGAGAATTGGGAGAGGGCGACGGTTCAGTAGGGCGTAGGCTACCGTTCGCGTCCCTCAAATTCCAATTCAGCTGTAAGTTGACTCGAAGGTCATCGTCGATATCCTCTTCCCAACGCCGCTCAATACCAAAAGCCACCCTGCTCTCTGATACATCGCTTTCATCATTTGTCAACACACTCCCGCTACTAACCGCGTTCTCCGCCGCTTGAGCCGCTGCCTGCTCCTCGAGAACAGCCGCACGTTCTATGAGGGCAACACTTGAATCGCTTCCGTTTAAGAGTCGATGGGCACGTACGAGAGCCTCTGCGTCGCGCGACGCGCGGGCACCGAGTAATGTTCCATCAATTTCATGATGGTGACGGATAGCTGAAAAAAGATCCACCATGTACAGATGCAATGTAGGGTGAACATGGACATGTTTAGCATCACTCAGTTCGCGAAGACGAGTGAGCAGAAGGGGAGGCAAGACTGATCGTTCTTGTGGTCTTTGGGAGAATGATAGCGAGCGCGTTCCAGGAGAACGCGATGCCACGTGAGATGCGTACGCTTCTCGGATGCTTGAGTGTAGTGCAATAGTGACACTCATTGCAAAGTGGTCCAACTAAACCATGATGCAGTAAGATGTGGAACGTCGAACAGCAAAATGGAAGTATACATACCAAGCTCTTATGGATGCCCGGTCTTTCTCGAGGGTCCCAAGGAGAAACATAAACAAGGATGAAGTCCTCTGGAAGTGGCCAAAAAATATCTTCGCTCGGGTCCTGCTCTCCATCAGCCAACGCCACACGCCATTCTTGCAAAGTGCGTAGTAATAAACGTTGACACGGCCCACTAGTGTGCTCTAGGCCCGAAATAACAACTGCTTTCGGAAGCACCTCATTAGCTGCAGGTCTCCTAGTCCGTTCCACGTCCACCAGGACAGTGGAATCCGCAGCACCGCTGGTACTGGAACGTGGTATGGTAGGACGTAGAGGTAGAGTGGTGCGTGAGCGTGATGCAATCTTTGATGATGCGCTTGACTTGCTCTGCTGTTGAGTGTCTACTTCAGCTTCGCTAACCGACAATTCAGAGGACGTGGGGAATGTGCGAGAGCGTTGGGCATGCATTCGGCCACGGTATTTTCCAGATGTAGTAGAACGACGGCTATTGTCCCTGGAGAAGAACAATGTAGAGAGAAAGGACGACGTGGTCGGGCGAGAAGAAGTGCGAAATTTATGCTTGCGAGTGTCGAAAGCAAAAACCTCTGTTAGGAGCTGCATAGAACCTGTATCAGTATACAACGCCCATGGAGGTAATTTGGCTGAGGTTCAGAGTTATCATAAAGGCATGGTTTGTGCATCTGATGTCGGAGCGCCCACGAATGCAGGCGGGCATAAAACGCTACCCACAAAAAGAACAGCATAAAATGGAGAGACAGATTCCAGTCCGATGCCTTTCTGACCAAGCCGGGCAGACAGGCTCACCAGTGTGACTAAGTTCTGAACCAATGGAACATCCTCCTCTGAAGCGCTGAGCACGACATTCTTGTTGGCCATTATACAAAGCAGAATTGACTGGAACATAACAGGGTCGATAGGGATGCCTGGGACCTCATTTTTAACGTAGTCCAACAGATCTGGAAAGAAATTTGGAGAGCCAGGCGAAGCTACAAGATCGGGAAGACCCATTGCGTCTGTGTGCAAGCAGGCGTGAGAAAGTAAATGACGCTCATGCTGTAATTAGAACCAGGATCCATGCCTGTTCAACAGATGCTAGTACTGACAGTAACCTTCCCCCACTCGCCTCATAACCCTTGCTGCAGCCTCTGTACACGTACTTCCTGTTTCTTCCATCCGATTGTTTACATTCTGACAACCATATTCTTTCTCAGTTCTCTGTACCGGCACTCTCCACCACTTTGGTCATTGTCTGGCGACTTCTAGTGTGCAACGGCCAGGGCTATTTAACTAGCCATTTATTCACTTCTGAAGTCATCTTTTTTTCTGTCTCACACCCGGCCTAGATGGACAGTCTGATGACTACTATCCTCGGCTCACGTCGCCCTATTAGTGTTGACTATAAGGGCCTCTTGGTGGATTCCACAGCTTCAATGCCTAGCACTCCATGTCTATCAGCAACCTCGGAATACTCTTTGCGATCGACATCTCGTCGCAAACCTCAAGTCACATACCGCTCCCCGTCAGCACAAATACCTGGTGAGCTACGCATTGAGAGTACAGTGTCTACATCCTCCGCCTCTGCCTCGCCCCTCGCTGTTTCCTCCTCGTCCCAATCAAACATGAAATATATCATTGCTCGAAGCTTATCGGTTCCAAGCGGCAAGCATTATAAGAAACCCTTACTTCCTCTATACCACCCGGTTGGGCGCCTTGCCCTTTCTCTCCCGGAGATCGACCCAGAGACATTTGGCCTGCGTAGCTCTCTGTCCATCACTGTTGACGATACGACGCGACGTTCTTCTTCACGCGCGCGGAGGCCCGCTGCGAAGCTTCGTGATGGTGACGCGGATGTGGACGCATCAATGGGTTCGCCACTCGCTCCACCCACCGAGCCGGTGTCGCGTGAGAAAGCCAGTCCCCGCAAGCGAAGAGGTAATGGCCAAGGAGGAGGCTCGAAACGCAAGCGCCGGGAACCTGACGATGGCGATGGAACTTATCCTGCGAAGCGTACGCGGAGCACACGACCTCCACCGCCACCCTCAGATGTCGGTTCGCATGCAGGTTCAGTTCCGCCTGGTGTAGATGTCTCAGAGGGCGGCGATATGTTAGAAGAAAAGGTTCCAGAGCGCCGATCAACGCGTTCAAGAGCCGCGGCGGCGGCTAAACCTCCAGTCCGGAGGAATTCCAGCGCTAGTGATGGCACCCAAACATCTGCGTCGGTATCAATGGCCGCAGGCCGTCAACAAAAAGACGAGAAAGAGAAGGACAATAGTCAGTCGAAGAGCAATGGGGCTGAGAGTGAGAAAGGCAAAATGTGGGTAAGGGAAATACAGGTTGACACGTTGGCCCTGCAAAACGACGGTCTTAGCATCTCGGATGCTAAACCACACGACGCAGATGAGGAACAGAAGCAGGGCGAAGACCTTGATAAAAGCGGAAGCCGCACTGTCGTCGAGACAACGAACCCCATGCCCCTAGTCGCTACCACAATGCTGCCTTCAGGTGCGACCAAAGAGAATCAGGAGAAAGAGGGGGAGCCGGACAATAATATATGTCTCCAACAAATCGATTAGTCCACTTGTTTTTTCAGCATCATAGCACTATCCAACCTCACTACACTATCAGCGCAAATTCATCTGCATGTTTCTTTTGATGTACCTGTCCGTCCATGTATTCTTACTGCTATTACCCATCTGTTCGGATTCTGTCTGTGGCATTAAGACGGCGTGTGTCCTATTTCAGAATTTGTTTTACTTACGGCTCCGCTTCTATTTACTGGCGAGCCTCTCTTCTATAAATACTGGTTCGGGTTACGAGGATTTAGGCTAGACGGTGGAAGACAACGATAACTTACTGTTGGCCAGTCCGAGCCGTGGACTTGTACTGGCACGTATGTACATACTGTTGATATGCTCATAATGCACCGCATCATACTGCATAAAACACTACAGTGCGTACAATGAGCTGGGAATCATTGTAGTCCCAGCCATTTATGCATTATGGTATTGACTTTTTGAATGACTCTTTCTTTCGTAAGTCATACGAAAGGTGCTATTGTTTGAGAACAATGGCAATGTGTGCACTCAATTGCATCAGAGATTAACTGTAGTTCACGCAACACAAACACGGCATATCCGGGCAGAGCCATACAGTAACCGGAGTACGTTGGATTAAGTCCCAGTAGTGATAATAGGCCAAAATACATTAAGTCTGAATTTTCGGCAATTTACCCCACTAAGTGCCAAATCTGAAATCAAAATATTCTTAATATAGTCAACATTCTCATAATGTATAACCTCATAACACATAATATCTCATGGTGCATAAGCTTTGGTAGGATAAAACAGGCCTGCATCAGCCGAAATCAGATCTCATAATGCATAATGTCTGATAATGCATAGGCTGAGATGGGGTACCAGCACTATGCATTATGAGAATGTTAACTGTACATCCGGAACTCGCCAAAAATCATTGCAATATTCAGATCAAATACTCTGGCAGCCAAGCGGCTTCTCTACACGCATATTGACTATGCCACGTCCCACCAAAAGATCGGTTCGTGCCAAAGCCCAGAAACCTTCTAGATAATAAAATACGTCATATATATTATTCTAACAATAGCTAATTCACGACCCTCTACGCTTGAAGTCGGTTTTTCGTCGTTTTCAGTGGCAATAAATACTTGAGTGCCAATTCCCAGTGGTGATTTTTCTTTTTTTTTTTGAATTTGGCCTGCAGCCTTCAGTAACAAATTATCTACATTATTATCCCATTCTAATCTGATAGTTTTCAATTCACCAATCAGTGTGGCCGCGTTGCAGTAAAATTGAATTTTGAGTTGTCGAAAACGAGTTGCGTGAACCGTAGGAAGTCCATAATCTTGCATCTCTCCACCATTCTCATCTTATCAAGCCTGCTTTATGCCGCCCAAGCCACGCTCAAACAGCTCTCAGAATTCGAAAAAGACCTCATGAGGTTAGTGACTCACCTAAAATATTGCAATCAAATTCATGGCATAGAACCCACCCTCAAAGACCTGTTCAATCCGACAGAGGGCAAGA
>QLPM01006211.1:0-24169 GCA_003314695.1 Albatrellus sp. MG142
ATTGGAAGCGCAAGTCGGTCTGGGACGGCAAAGTCAGCAGAAGGTTGCACAGTACAGAGACAAATACTAACCTTGAAGTCCTGAGCGATTTCACGGACGAGACGTTGGAAGGGCAGCTTGCGGATTAGGAGCTCAGTCGACTTCTGATAGCGACGGATTTCACGGAGGGCAACTGTTCCAGGACGGAACCGATGGGGCTTCTTGACACCACCAGTGGCAGCCTGCAAGGGCTCGTAAGAGCGGAGGCACAAGATGTGGAAGTGTGGCTTACTGCTGCAGCGGTCTTGCGGGCAGAAGACTTGGCTGCGAGTTGTTTACGGGGAGCCTTGCCTACCAGGGAAGTGAGCTGAAGAAGCTCATAAGCCGAGTGCTTGGAAGATGACTTACCACCAGTGGACTTGCGGGCGGTTTGCTTTGTGCGAGCCATTGAAAGTTAGAGGTTGGATACGGGAGGTGGGCGAAATACTGTGCGGGTCGTAGGGAGCGGTAGGCAAATAGCCAATGGTTAGAGCCGTTGACTTATATATGCCGAGGCGAGTCGAGGCACGTGCAATCAACGGACGCGTCGAATGCGCGACGCGGCTAATCAACGAGCACAGCCACTGCCTCCCTATATAAAGTCTCACTCGCGCTTCTAGTCCCCCGTCACTATTCGCCCTCCATATCTGCGCAGCTTTCTTGTGCAACAACACAATCAACCTTCTCTTCATTGTTATATTTGAAATATGTCTGGACGCGGCAAAGGTGGCAAGGTTGGTCTATACCGGATGCTGTATATCTGTTTTCATCTGATGAATGATGTCTTTTCTCTTAGGGTCTTGGAAAGGGTGGCGCTAAGCGTCATCGTAAGATTCTCCGTGATAACATCCAAGGTACAACACGTTCCCTTCTCTTATTTTACTTCTTACTTATCTCTGGCCTAGGTATCACAAAACCTGCTATTCGTCGTCTGGCTCGTCGTGGTGGTGTGAAGCGTATCTCTGGTCTCATCTATGAAGAGACTCGTGGTGTTCTGAAAATTTTCCTCGAGAACGTGCGTGCTGTTACTATTTACTTCATTGAGTGCCCATTGTACTAACCTTCGTCTGAATGATTAGGTTATCCGCGACTCAGTAACGTACACTGAACATGCAAAGCGGAAAACAGTGACGGCTCTTGACGTCGTGTACGCCCTCAAGCGATCGGGGCGGACGCTCTACGGCTTCGGTGCCTAAGGTTTTATGACTCGTGTGACGCTATTGTGTACTATTGTACGATTTTAATGTTATTTTGGCTTCCAAATCATCTGTAATGAGATCCGAAAGTATTCTGCTTAATCGAACGCAATCCAAAGTGAATTGCAAGGCTGCCTCACCGGGTGGGTGCACTAGGCACCTCTCGCCCATGTTTGAGCTTGGTACGTACAAGACCGGCGACCATGGTAAAAGCCGGTATGTGCCACGCACGTAACATGACATTCAGTTTAATATTGACTATGGGACTGTTGTCCACACGCCATGGCTGCCCCATTAGTACAACTTAAAGATCTCCATTGCACCCAAGCAACGAGGCAGGAAACAGTACAGTACTGTAGGGTGACTCAGACATGCTCGTCGCCAAGGTCAGATTACATAATGGCATAGTAACGGATATTGATGATATTCAGAATATTGCTGTCTTGCCAGGGCCGCTGCCTTGCCACAGGCCTCCAAAGTGCCTCCAACTACAGCGGATAGTCCGGGTCGATCTACTGTCGGGCTGGCCATCGTGCGAATTGCAGGCTCTAAAGCTTGTTCACTTGCATAGGTTTCCATAAAATTCACAACCGTGCAGAAGTAAGAGGATTCCAAATCGGAGGTAAGGCATGGACTGTAAATGGGCTTGCAGAAATGTTCCATTGTCACTATACTGATTAGTCGAACACATCAGAAAAACCTATTCTTACGCTGACGAACCAGAACAAGGAGGTGGGAATTCATTGCTCCACACGTACAATTTGCGTTGTGGAGCAACCGATAGCATCTTTAGCGTCAGATAATACCCGTGGTAACAGCTTGAGCCCAGGTGGCCGTTGGGATCGTCACACTCACTTTCTCTCATCATGTCGTCTACCAAGCAGCAAGCTTCGTTGGAAGAGATATATCTGCCCACTCTTGAAGATGGGGACGCGAAGCATCATGACTACCCACCGGCAGGCAAAGTACCAGTAGATGAATCGCGACCTGGCTCGAACGATGATGCGCATGGTGGCGCTACCGGTCCTAACGACTTCGATCCGGATTCAACCACCACCGCGACCAACACCGAGGACGAATTCGACTGGGAGGCGGACGATGACAGCCCGAGCGTACAAGCACACACTCAGGAGGGCGCTACAACGACTAAGGCGAAACGTGGCCAGTTCCTCTGGCTTGCATTCATGCGGTTGTCTCGCACTCTTCGAACCCTTATCATCGCTGTGTTGGGCTTCACCATACTCATCACTCCATTCTTGGTAGTGCACCTACGCTTCAAGTACAGTTCAGTGCGGTCACACGTCCACGCATGGTCTCTGTGGTTCGCCGTCATCTGGACTGCATCGTGCGTCACATACCTCGTTGTCGATTTCGTTCCCCGTCTACTCATGGGTATCATCATCCTACTTGGTTATAAGGTGGAGCAACTGAAGGTTCAAATCGAAGTGAGTTATGCCGTGCTATCCAGGCGACTTCTCTTACACGTTAACAGCTCACACTCGCTACCGTGGGCTGGCTGAAGTTGACGTTGGACATAGCCTGGGCATGGATTTCCCTTTCGGTTATCAATGTTATATACGAGCCCCCTGGGTCATACTGGGTTACCATCAACCGTGTTATGCAGGTTGGTATTCTAGGCCTCCATCATTCGTAGCACCCTAACTCAGGTCTACATAGGCACTTTTCACCATAGGCGTCCTTCTGCTCGTCGAGAAAGCTTTCTTACACTTCGTTGCAATCAATTTTCACGAGAAAGCCCTTGCGGACAGGCTTGCAGAAAATCGGCTAGGCTTGAGGGCACTAGACCGTTTGTCAAATGCTCAACCAGCGCAGGTACGAAAACCGCCATATACCAAGAAGGGTCACCGCAACACAATGAGTGGTTCTCCCGGTGCATACGAAATGTTTGCACATCGGGAGAAGGAACGGAAGGAATCCCACGAGGTTGGGGCTTCGTCGCCGGTGGCAGATAAAGATAGTAGGGACGGTCATGAAAATGAGCTTGATAAGCTTCATCGCCATCACCGTCGCCGGAATCGGCATCACTCAAAGCAACAGGACAGCACCAAGGTCTCTCCTGTGGGGCGCAAGAAACAGAAACGGAAGGCAGTAGCATCGGTCATTGTGGACCAAGTTGGGGAAGTGATAGGGCACGTCGCGCTGAAAAATTACGGCTTCAAACGAGAGCAAGGGACTGGCGACTTGATCTCTGCACGCAAATTAGCTAGGAAGCTATTCAGTGCGTTGAGCGATGTATCACCTCCAAGGTCTCATCTGCTCGTTGAGGGTAAGTTAAGGATCTACTACCCTACTATCCCGTCTAAGCCGTGCTGCTACAGATTTCTATCCTTACTTCAAGACAACAGTCGATGCGGTAGGCTCCCATTCTATGATAGGATGAGTGAGAGTTCTTACGGGCAGGCTCTGATTAAGCACTCAGCTTTTGAGCTGTTTGATAAAGATGGGAACGGCGATATCAGCAAGAAAGAAATGCGTGAGGCAGTGCAACGAATTTACCGCGAGCGAAAAGCGCTCGTTACAAGTTTGAAGGTTGGTTTTGATTAAGATGGCATAGTTCATCCCCTAATATTTTGGTAGGATGTGGACTCAGTCGTCGCCAAGCTCGACGGTGTACTGCTGTTTATTGTCCTTTTGCTCACCATCTTCATTTGTCTACTCATCTTCAACCGCAGCAATACATTGGCCTCGCTTGTCCCCCTAGCAACGATCGTTCTGGGCTTCTCTTTCGTCTTTGGACACTCTGCGCAGACCCTGTTCGAATCGGTGGGTATTTTACAGTGCTCTGGTCCACGTGGAGACTGATGGATTGGCGACTTAGCTTATATTCATATTTGCTACACATGTCTATGACGTTGGAGACCTTGTCATGATCGATGAAAATGTCAGAGGGCCGTTCCACGATTTTCGATGTCTAGATCTGACAGCAAGCTTTTCAGCCCATGTATGTGAAGGAATTCGGTCTTTTCTCGACGACGTTCTCCCGCGTTGACGGGCAAGAAATCATTGCGCCGAATGCCCTGCTTTCCAGTGCCAAGCTTGTCCATAACCTCCGACGGAGCAAGTCCATGTGGGCAACATCTCCTCTTCTCACTACATACATTGACGCAGAGTGTCTAGGTGGGAGTCGACGAACCTGACAATTGCCTACGGCACACCTTTGACGGCAGTCGAGGAGTTGAGAAGGCGACTCAGCGACTACGTGTCACAGAACAGCCGCGACTGGTCTGATGTCGCAGTCAACATCGACAGGATGGAGTTCCAAAACGCAATATTTCTAATCGTTGCCATGGAGCGTGAGTCAGCCAGATCCATGTACTCACCATTCCTCTCACTACTTAGATGCGATGCAGATCGCCCGAATTGGCAGGACTGGGGTGGCCGCTGGATGCGTCGCACGGCGTTTATGCGGTACCTGAAGACCACGCTCGAGGAGCTGGACATCTCATACACAATGCCCATCCAGCCCGTCCTCCTACCAAAAGGCCCGCCGCCTGTGTCTCCGCCACCGCAGTCATCGCTGCACCAAATGAGCTCCCGGACAAGCCGCGAGTCGCTCGGGAATGCTGGCTCGCTCCATGGCGGCGAACGGATGTACCGCGCGCCAGGCCCGCAGCTCCGACCCGGGAACAGTCATTTCTAGTGCGACAGTCGATGTGCCCTGTATGTATGCTGTAAGTGGATGATACCCGGAGCCTGGGCTCGAAAATGGACTGCGAAGATCTGACTGCAGTTCGAACATATACTGATATCTACCGATACCGATATCTAAGAGTCACACATACCCGGCTGTAAGCGTATGTATACCAATAGACATACTACTGCTTGGGACTAGAACGAGACGTGCCGACCCATACCGCGGATACAACGGAGGTCCAGTGGTATGAATTCCGGCCAACACCAACTGGGCAAGCTTCTCGAACACCAGAGAGGATGAACGTTTGGCTGAGCACCCACAGGTCCAGGGATACATTTAACGTGTTATAGTATAGCGATTATGCGGATGGCATTACTGTATTGTACGACGACATGGAAGATGAACCTATGATTGCAGTTGTGCATATAATCAATGTCCCGGACTCTAGAAGATCGAAGAAAACAGCCACTGAAGCATTACAGCGTGTTATCGTATATCACGGCCCCCTTGTCCGCTTGGATCCGTGATGCTCGAGTCATAAGACATACCCACACCCTGACCAGTTTGATCTGTCCCTCTAGGCGGAACGACGATGTCCACGGGCGCGCTGTGCATGTCTGGTGAGAAGTATCTAACCTTCTCATTGAGCTCTGTGTCGTGGGGCGACTCGGAAGGCGAAAGCGGCTCCTCGATAAATGCACCCTGGTCACGGAGGATGGCGTGCGCCTCATCAGAGACCTGCGTTACGATATCGTCAGTAGTGTCTTAATGCTGGAATGAAATGAGGGCGTACGGCGAGGTTCTCGCCCATGCTGACACTCTTGATGATGAGCCCTTCGTGCCGTGTGTGCAACGTGCGCCGAAGCGAGCGAGCAAAGAACACGGAGAGGGTCCGGAGCGGCCAGTCTGGTGGAATCAACTCGATGACCTGCAGAAAACACATGTTAGGTTGTGACGACAGCGTGACAGAAGACAAAGATTGTCAATGCGTTCCGTCAAAGACAGGATGGATAGATAAAAGCGAAGATTGCGCCTACCGCATGGAAAGGAATACTCACATCGACAACATCGAAATTCAAAGCCTGGGAGCTCAGGAGACTCGCGGCGGCATTCATTGCCAATTTTTCCGATGAGGTACCACTTCATCCACACCTTAGCGGAGTGCACTAGCAGAGTACAACCAACGCACCTATCTCCACTCCTGATATAAATCTCCAGGAGCATCCGCAACAGTCTTCGTGTCTCCTCTCTGCTGTCTCCCGTCTCTACATTGTCGAGTGCGCCTGAACCCTTCAATGGCATACTGAAACTAGCCCATGTAGCTAGTTCTGCTTTCTCCGCCAGTGCAATGGCCGCACGTTGTGATAGCACGCGGCCGCGTGTCATACAGTACGCCTCCGCGGATGAGCCATCACGCACAGTAAGCGCAAGCATGTGGAGCGCCGCTTGGTGGTTCCCTAGCTAAACGCAACACGACGTTGGTGGAAATATATAAATAATGCTGATGTACAGAGGCACGCCTTACCTTCCCCTCGATGATGGCAGCTTCTGGTGCAAGGATGCCTTCCTGTGGTCTGAGTCGCTCACGCAGCCTTGACACGTCGTACAGCGAAGAACATTGCAAGAAAAGTGCAGCACGTAGGCGCGCGCGTTTTGGTGCCGAATCGGGAGTGGTGGCGGAGAAATAAGACAGATAGGAACCAGACGAGGGCGTAGAAGCGTAGGAAGCAGCTATACTCACGTTAACTTCCCATAATCGCCGACACAAGGAATCAGAGCACACCTTTGGCGCGCCATAGTTTAAACACGGATTCATCGCCCAGGTATGCTAGAAGTTGATCGACGCAAATGATGGCGAGCTCAGTGTGAAGGGTGCGGTCCTTGCTCAGTCAGGTTTTAGCTATGAACACAAATTGAGATCCACCAACGGCCCGTACCGTGCTCCGCTTTTGTAAAACCAAATGCTCCAGGAACTGCACCCCAGCCTCTGGGTTTGCGGCGCGAACCTGCTGCAACATTACAATGTCGTCTTCTGTTTTCTGTGCACGCTTTGTCGAGCCTTGAGAGGTCAACAGCTGAACCACAGATTATTAAATAACCAAGGTCGATAAGACTACATAAAGTACCTTGAGTGTGCGTTCGGGATCTTTCGTTGTGAGCCAGACCCCCCAATGCTGTGTCAGCTGACGATTGCGCTTCTCCGCCAAGAGAGAGAACATGTTAGAGAGTGGGTCAGCAATCTCGGAGTCTGTATATTGCCCGTCCACGAGGCTGTCAAGAGAAGTTGGGTAACGTCAATCAAAAACATCAGACGAGTCACAGCAACGTACTTCGACCAGGCTTGAAGCAGTTTCATGTCGTCACCACGCTTCTGATACAGCCTACATAGCGCACTATGGTGTCCTGTCGATTCAAGTGCGGGCTCAAGTTCAGACATGACAAGATCTGACGATTCCTCCAACAGCGCATACAGGTCCGTAGATTTCTCGGTGCGGGCAAAGATTTTTGCGAGTACCGTATCCACAATCTACAAATATATAAAAGAGATTGGCTCACATTGATGCATCAGAATTACGGAGTCAGATCGAGTGCTTACAGCACGCAGTTCCCTCGGACTTGATTCCCCGCGTACACGCCTCCACTTGCGCAGAAATGTCACGAGCATTTCCAGCGCCGCGGCACCCAGTATTCGACGCAGTTCGGCCGTGGGTGGCGCAGAGCGCGTGTTGGGTTCAAGATGCGGGGAATAGTTCCTGACTAGGTTCGCGACAACTAGATATCAGTCCCGGGAGGGGAAGACGTAAGGGATGCGGCGGGCCAAGTCAACGGAGGAAGATGAAACGAAAGGAACTGGCCAAAAGGCACGAAAGAAGTATACAGGAAATAAAATATATACAGTACTGAGGAGGAATAGAGCGAGGCAGAGTACTTACTTATGTCGTCTATTGTGGTGTATACGGGCATCCCTTCCACGATGCCAGCGCACAGCTCGACTTCGTCCTCCGGAGAGAGCATTGCACCATAGAGTTCCGGAAAGTAAGATATTAAGACACGGGGATCAATATTTCCTTCGAAAAAGTGATGGCCTGCATCCTCGAACCGTGTATCGGACAGGCACTGGAAGCCAATGCACAAGTACACGTAGCGAAGCTCATCGGCCTGAGCACAGACAGAAAGGTGAGACGACGCACGTCGAGCTGCACTCAGGAATGAAGCTCACCTCGTCCTCATCGACAGTTGCCTTGCTCTGCAGCTTCTTGCGCTGCTGCTCAACAAAGTCAACAACGTCTTCAATCCTCCGATTCTCAAGAAGTGACTCGGCTTGGGATACGGTCGTGGCTGGAAGCAGTGACTGTACCGAGTTATTACC
This sequence comes from Albatrellus sp. MG142, assembly GCA_003314695.1. NCBI lineage: Eukaryota > Fungi > Basidiomycota > Agaricomycetes > Russulales > Albatrellaceae > Albatrellus > Albatrellus sp. MG142. Next base: position 8,240 of record QLPM01006211.1, read on the forward strand.
AAGGATGAGCACGCCCGAGCGTGGAAAGGTTGACGGTCGAGCCATAGTGTGGACGTAAGGCTGTTTACACGAGAGCCGAGTAGACAAGGCCCTTTGTAGGCGTCGAGAAGTGCCAGTAGCGATATGGAATGGCTTCTGTGGAAGACGGCAGCCGTAAGAACCAATCCTTGGGCATCCGAAGTTGTAGTGTGGCTAGACTCTTAGGGGTACCCTAAATAACAATGTTTGTAGTCCAGCTAACAACTTTTGTAGCGACTCTTTAGCTCGAGTGACACACGGGCAACCCGCCGTTTTATCAAATTTGCAGCGTCGTTATCGTAAATCAAACGTCTTTCGGCATGCGCCTTGAATCAAGCTGCGACACTTCTGGCGATGACGACGCATACGATGAAACCAGACGTACAGTGCGCTTTCCTTGCCCATACATCTGGAAGCATGCGATTGACCGTACTTTGCAGAGACGTGCGCCGGCTCGCACTCGTCGGAAAGGAAGGTCAGGAAGACCTATTGTAAATGAGGAACCTGCTCCATCGCTGCCAGTACCCTCGCTGCAAGCTCTCCTCGATGCTCTAGCATTGCGCTATGCACCAGAGGATGCCACCGAAACTTCTTTTGACGAGACTCTGGGATCCATGCTGCTTGAATTCGTCGCCCTACGAGACAAGCTGGATAGGCAATGTGATCGTGATGCGTCTGTATGTACACCCTATCATTGTTTTGCTCGTCTTTATTAAGGCGTGCATTTGCATGCCAGGGACGTCCTATTCAGCTACTTTCCCCAACAGACGAAACTGCGACCATAGAGCGACTTGATGTCAAAAAAACTGCGGTGGGCTTAACAACAACCGAGGCGCTGGTCTTGCGTAAATTGAAGCTCCAACGTGTCAGTACCTTCAGCTTCATTTACCTCATTTGTGCTTGTAAAGAGTCACAACTCACATACTGGATGTCGTGCATAGCACCGTCGTTCAAAGCATCTGCCTTCCCCTGCACTCCGTCCACCGGCACCCTTCTCGGGCATTGTTGTCCTTCCATCTCCTCGCCCAGCTCCCCCGCCTAACTCCCAGGTCCTCGATGCGCTGTATGCGATCAGGACGACACCTTACGAAAACTCGTTCTTGTCCCGACTTACTGGTGCACATCCTGCCGTTAGTGCCACTGGTGGAGCTAATGCTATTGCCGTGGACTGGGAGAGCCGCACCACCTGGATGGAGGTCATGGAGGATGTGCGCATGCATTATGCTTTGAAATAGTACGTCCACTAGATGTTCGCTGTTCCTCTCATCCACGACATGACCTTGATGTCTGAACATACAGTCCCTACCGTGAGCAGCCCGACGAAGTGTCTGCACCCATTACATATGTGACTCTCCGGAGAGAGTACCTCCCACAAGTGCACGACCTTCTACATCGCTCCTTCTGGATGGGTATAGATGGTACGCCCTACCATGTCTATATAGCAATTAGCTTGTGCAGAACCCATATCCCGACTAGTTGGCGACTCGTTAGAGCACAGCCCAAAGCAAGTGACCGTCCTTGCGATGTACAAACGTCTTGTCGTAGGCTGTGCGATTCTCAGTTCTCCACAAGAGACGTACATCACATACCTCGCGGTGCGCGCAGGATGGGACAACGCGCAGATCGCCACGTACGTCTCAAGAGTTGCTGCCTGCGTCTAATCAGTGATATTTAGTGCTACTTGTCTGGTTCCGATATATCATAAGATCGATGTTGTACTACCTCATCACACGCAACCCAAACAAAGACATCACGCTCCACGTGTCCGCAAACAACCCCGCTATGGTAAGGCAAGGTATCCATCATCCACCTAAATCACCCGTTGACTGTCTTCTGTCCCTCAGCTGTTATACAACCGCTTCGGTTTCAAGGCTGAAGAGTTTATCGTCGGGTTTTACGAAGACTACCTCGACCCCAACTCCCGTATATCGAAGAATGCGTTTCGCCTCCGCCTGCGCCGCTAATACCTCCCTTCGTCGTCTATCTTCCCCGCCAGTCATTCATCCACAAGTACGGTGGATTGTTAGACACGCTGCTTCTTCGCCGTGTTCTTTGCTAGGCTAGGTGGATGTGGCCTCGGCAATGGTGGTAAAGACCGCATCCGCGGCTCGTATCGAGTCTGCTCTTGTGGTACGGGATAGGTGGTAGACGCAGGCGCGATTTCTCCCACCGCTGGCTGCGCTCGAGATAGGGTTCCTTGCTGGGTAGCTTCGAAGTCACGCAACCATTTCCCTCCCTCCGCACCTTCGAACAACCACACATGGCTACCCGAGAAATCAGCGACGAGGACTGGTTCAGAGCAGGTCACGCACCTGTTTGCAATACGCTCTGGGCCTGGTTCCTCTGGACGGCGCTTCCTGCGCACGGAATTTGCAAGGTCGGGCTGCAGTGTTGTATTCGGGTTTGAGCCAGCGGCTGCGTGCCGTGCTGATGCAGGAATTGGGGGCGGAAGATCCCAGTTGAGCAGGTTGCACAGATGCTCGATAATTGGGTCTGCGTTGCCGAGAAGGATTATCTGCCGCGTAGAAGTGAAAGGCTGGGTGAGTGGCAGCTAGCAGCAAGGTATAAAGTGTGTACATCTGGGTTGATATGTTTGACTGGTGTCTTGTTAATCAGGATCTGTAGGAGTCTATGTCAGATTGTTGCTTATCATATAGCAAACGAGTTAGAGTAACCTGGGGCACTGAGTGCGGCATGTGCGCTGTTATGGTGATTAGATAGTTAGGGTGATGGCGCTCTAGAGGCCCGTTCACGCACATAGGATTTCAGACACAGGCGACACCTTGAGAGATGTTCCAACCACAAGGATGAGGTCAACGACGCCTCTGTCCTTCTCGATAGATTCATCAAAATCATCTGTCAGCTTCTCACCGAAAAATGTAATATCCGGCTGCTCACGCCACATAGAAGGCGGGTGGTTATCAGGTTATTGTCAGTTGAGCCCATATATCTACACGGAATACGACGCACCTTCATAATGCCCGGCGGATACGATGGCCCACCGTCGTCGTCGTCGTCATCACCACCGCGGCTCCTGCGTCGTGGACGCCACGTCTTGCTGCTGTTGCCGCTTCGACGCTGTTGGCTGCGAGCATTGCAAGTCTTGCACAGAGGGACCTCGCCGCGCAGGATGTCGTCCTCAATATCTGTCCCTGGTACGCGGACTCTACAATTCAAGCACGACGCAGTCGCAAACGAGCCATGACACTGTAGCACTGAGCGAACGCCCACGAGCGTTTCGAGCGTGTCAATGTTTTGTGAATAGTTCTGCAGAAGAGTTGTAGGAATGCTGAGCAAATGTGGGAGAAGTAGTACTAACGCGCAACAGCTTTCAAAAGATAATTAGTTGTGAGTGGGTCATGGTGCAGACCAACGGAGGACAAGCTGTGTACCTTTCCCTTGTCTTCAATGAGTTTAATGAATCTATGGCATGGAGATGGCGTAAAATTCGAAGGGTATATTTGTTTAGCGAATGAACTAGTGAGCGGATCGTCAGTCAAGGGGTAGGGTTGACATAGGAGCTAGATCTACTGACTAAAATACTGGAGTTGGATACGGAAGCTTCGATTAGTAGCAAAAATGAATAAAATAAAATAAAAACAGACGAACCGGCAGGATTTTCTCTGAAATAGTGAATATCAAACCTGCGGGGTAGATCATTAGGTGGTCAAAGAGATATGGAACAAGAACAGAAAACCAACATCTGCTGAGGGTCATCTAGGTCGTACTGGCCACCGTCCCTCAATGTTGCGTATAGACCATCAGCAGACCGGAAGTCAGGTATACCACAGGAAACACCTGAAAGACGGTTTTCCACTGAGCGGCAGGAGATATAGTGACATCCACTTACTGATACCAGCACCAGTGAGTATCAGTACATTGCGTGAAGACTTGATTAAATTGATAGCGTCATCTATAGTATTGTATTGTGAGAGTTTATCTCGTATAGAAAGTCTATCATAGTCACGATTCGTTTTTGAGCTTTGATAGACGCAGAAGGGGCGGATCACGTACTCTCTCGACATGGCAACTTTGAGAAAATAGAGCATTGTCTCGGGGCGTTTCCCTCGCAACTCCTTACACTGTAAGGAAGGTGATTCGGAACGCCTCACGATACAGCAGTTGCGGGACTGAGAGGAACGCACCAACAAAAGACCAAATGCGCATAGCAAATCGGGTATAGGGATACCATGGTATACAACAAACTTTTGCACAAAGGACTTCATGCCTGTGACGCGTATGAACGCGGAAGCGCCGAGGCCTGACACGCTTATCGCTCACCTCGCTCCTTCAAATGGCGGATGATATGGTCCACATCGGCCCAGACAGTACTTACGATCTCTACATAGGTACAATCAGAGAAAGCAGTTATCAAGTGAGCTTCTAATTAATATAAGACGAGAGGCGATATTCATCACGAGTGGTTTCGTGCCTTCATGTATGTCCACAGCTGGAGATAGACGCGTACCTTCTCCACCAAAAATCTTGATCTCTTGATCATCATCTAGATGGCGACCTTCTTCGTCACCCAAGACCTCATCATCGTCTGCCTCGTCATCCGTTAGCTTGAACCCACCAAGGATGTCGTCGAGTGTAGCCTCGTCTACGTCCACGACCTCAGACGCCTCCACGAAGAAGCGCACCTGCGCCTCATGTATCGCTCTGCGACGTGCACGCGTTATGGTCGGGTCGTCTAGCAACGGAAATGGCGTTTGCGCCGTAGTCGTAGGAACGGGCAGACTCATAACGAGCAGATAACGCGGAACTGGAAGCGGCGCGCAGCTACCTGTCACGAAAACGCAAATCCGAGCCTAAAATGGCTACACCTCATTCACACGGCCAGATAGAGTGGCCCCTGCGGATCAATTCGGAATCAACGCCGCCTTTACCACGCTCGTCGCACTATCCTTGCAAAGCCCATAGTGTCGCAAACAGTGCTGTTGCAGCACATCCAGCTACTGGGCACTCTCCAATCTTTTTTCACATCATACATGATTGCAATAGACGTGGTTCCAAAACTTTTCAGCAGGAAAGGGGTATTATTTAAATGGTTAGAAACATGCCCACAGTGCAAAATGCCTTATAAGTAAGATACATGGCCTCAGAAAGCTATCCTTATCCTAAAATGCTTCTCTAAAAAATCACGGGCACTATTAAGATGAGTTCCCATCTGTCCGATAGACATTTACGACCTGCAAGTGCATTCAGAGGTGATTGATTGTGGAAAAGTGACGAACGCGTAATAAACGCGCTCAAAGTTTAAGCTCCGCACAGATCTAGACGCAACAGAGAATTTGCCGTGAGCTCCGTCTCGTTTGTTTTAAATGCTTGAAGCATGACCCCCGCCTCGGTCTAAAGTCTCGCATAAGGATGACTTCAAGGTCGAGGATATTATTTGGGAAGGGTGCCAAATTTTACGCTCTCAGGAGAGGCCTTGATACCCCCAGGTTGCTTATAAACTCAACAGGTGCTTAATGGCCCACAGTAGATATTACACCACTCATGTACATAGTCCACAGGGACATAGATAGCATATTTCCAATAATATACCTGTTCATAATTTCTTTCAGACTTGTGAATTTGATGTATTCTCACTGTTAGAATTTGGAAATTCAGGGAGCCGTCGGGATTGCGAGCTGACGTGAGCGAGCGCAGCTGCAGGGTCGTTAGTTATATAAATTAGCGCCCCCCCCCTTTACTTTCCTCACGCGATTGCCCATGCTCCACTGTTCTTGCCATGGACAAGCGCGCTGCGCGCGCGGGTGCCGTACCGTTGTCGTCGATTTTCCAACACTCACTGGCATGGCTGCCGAAGTGGAAATTGAAACAGCATGTGACGCCTGCGTGACATTTCATTTCTTTGCAACACTATAGATTTTGGACTTTTGGAACCCATCCAATGACTATCAAACAAATTGCAAAAAAAATCATGCCAATGAACTCGAAACCTAATATTACCCATTGCAAAAGACCCATCAGGAGAAAGTTGTGTAGTTGTGGAGCTATTCGCAATTTATCTCAAATTTTGCAACACAGGGCACGATAGTAGTACTGTACAGTACGACTTGTCCACTTGTCAGCCCCACATCCATAGTGAATAGTTAAAGTTCGCATACATATTCACTACTCTCGTGATATGATCTCGTGGCCAGCTTGCTCGCTCTGTTAGTATGATGAGCCTCCCAGCCGTGTCGTGTGATGATGGGCGCCAGTCCTCGGCGAGTGGCACTCGTCAGGATCAGTGCACAATGGCACTTTGACAATTGATCGTTATCATTTTTGTCTTGCATGTGCTTACTGGAGGATATACCGCTATACTTGTTTGAAACCACATGCTTGTCAGATGCTTGTTCGCGTGGCGTAGGCCATGCCAACAGCGCAGGTGGACCTTGTTCTATATCCGGACTACTTCTAACTTGGCAGCACACTTTCAAAGCTGGGCCGACATACGATAAGGCACACCAAATACGGGACACTCTTTGGTATGTGAACATACGGCTTCCCTGTCTTCTGTCTACTTGGCTCATCTTACGGAAGTGCATATGCTGCAGGCACACTTTGTCTTCTATCAGCCCGAATCCTAAGTTATGTTGATTTTGAGAGCATACTTTTCCCACCATGGGGCAGTGATGGTACTTTCCAGTTAGTAGGCGTGCATTCGTCCATAGTGCCAAGCCATTGTCGACGATCCCCGCGACCACTTCTGTCAGTGTCATCAAGCTGATTGGTGCGTAAGTCTTACTACATCCCGCCATACATAAATATGATCCGGTTTTGAGCGGTGACCTCCAGGTGTCTTCGCCTCTTCCAGCGGACCTCAACCATCAGATATACGACGATCATGTTTAAACTAACTGTCTTCCTTTACGCCCTCGTCTCCGCTCACGTAGGTCTTGGGGCACCCCACGTACCCAGATGGGACAACATGCTTGTAAAACATGCTTGGAACGACGTGCCAAAGGGCTGGGTCTGCCACGGTGATGCGCCAGAAGGGACAACAATTGACCTACACTTTGCCCTAAAAGCGCATCGCGAGACTGCGCTCATCGAAGCGTTGTACGAAGTCAGCAATCCTGAACATGAACGGTAAAAGATTAACTCATCGATATGGTTTACCCATACTCATTGAATTGTCTAGGTATGGTGCACATCTCTCACCAACCGAAGTTGCTTCACTTGTCGCTCCTGATCCGGCCACCGAGGCGCTCATATCCGACTGGCTTACCTACCACGATCTTCCTGTCTCAGCGCTTCAGCCTGCATTCTCTGGAGCATGGCTCACACTCCCCTCTGTTCCTATCAACAAAGCTGATGCACTCCTCGGCGCGTCCTTCAAGCTATATCGTCACGTCGAAACGAACGAAACGGTAGTGCGCACTCAAGGATACGCCCTCCCTGGAGACTTGCATGGCCATATTACCACAGTTGCCCCGACGACGTACTTCGGCGGACCCCACTCTATGCGTGCAACGTCGTCAAAAGTTTCTAATGTGGAATCACTTGTTGATGGAAGTGAGGAGACACAAGCCGACGCATCAAGCCAGTCCTCGGGCTCGTCTATGGCTGTTCCGAGGAGTTGCGCGACGACCATCACGCCCTCATGTTTGCGCGTCTTATACAATACAAGCTCATATGTCCCTCGCGCGGTGAACAAAAACGTACTTGGCGTCACTGGGTACCTTGATGAGTTTACCAGCCACACGGATACCCAATCGTTCCTGCAGATCTTCAGGCCCGATGCTGTTGGGCCAGGATCAAATTTCGCTGTTGTCCGCGTTAATGGTGGTGGAGACGACGAGGCAAATCCAGGCGCTGAGGTGCGAATCTCTCTTTGAATAGACGAGTTTGCTGACATTTCCTTAAATTGATGTTGAACGTTCAGGCAAATCTCGATATCCAGTACGCAGAGGCAATTTCTTTCCCCACGCCAAACGTATTTTACAGTACAGCCGGCTCTCCGCCATTTATACCGGACAACGCGACCCCAGCGAATACAAACGAGCCATATCTTGATTGGTTTAACTTCATCCTAGCTCAGAGCAGGATCCCCCAGACGATCACGAATAGTTATGGTGACGACGAGCAGACTGTCCCGCTCGACTACGCACAAAGCGTGTGTTCGCTTTTTGCACAGCTCGGCGCGCGGGGATCGAGCGTGCTCTTCAGCAGCGGTGACTCTGGTGTGGGCGGGGGCAACTGTATGACAAACGATGGGACGAACAGGGTCCAATTCCAGCCGACTTTCCCGGCGGCATGTAAGTGTCGATAATTCTTCCACAATTTTCCTGCCTCGTCGTTGTTATTCATGATGGCGATAATTCATTAGGTCCATTCGTGACGTCCGTCGGCGGTACTACTAGCATCAACCCCGAAGTTGCTGCTAGCCTCTCCACCGGCGGCTTTTCCAATTACTTCTCCCGCCCGAGCTACCAAGACGCCGCTGTGACAACCTTCCTTAGTCAACTGGGTTCCCAGTTCGCTGGATTGTTCAAGTGAGTGTGGAATACTGGCGCTGTATTCTACCCAAATCAATTGGTGGATTTAGTGCGACGGGTAGAGGTTTTCCAGACATAGCAGCTCAGGCCGTGAACTTTCAGATTGTCCTTAGTGGGTCCGTTGCCGGCGTGAAAGGCACAAGTTGTTCTTCTCCTGTGAGCTTTGGACATCATCCCTGACTCGCTACCGTCTTGTTCTAACCCTGCGCTACAAGACTGTAGCAGGTGTAATCTCCCTTCTGAACGACTTCCTCATTGCCCAAGGGAAGCCCCCACTTGGGTTTCTTAACCCTCTGCTGTACTCCAAAGGCGCTGCAGGGTTGAACGACATCATTTCCGGCTCGAATCCCGGCTGCGGTACGGCTGGATTTACAGCAGTGAAAGGATGGGACCCGGTGAGTTTCAGTAACTCTATTACGCCGCCACTTCTTTGGAAGACCTATCGTTACTGATACGACTTTTCAGGTTACGGGGCTTGGAACGCCTAACTTCGGAAAGCTGCAGAGTATTGTTGCTTAGTGTTGTCACGCATGGTGGTGACTGGGTTCTTAACAACATCCGCCTCTAGTACATAACGCGTTTGTTTGTAGTGTGAGTGTTGTCCTGACGCATTAGAAGTATACTTAAGCTACAGAATGAAACGAGCGCCATCATGATTGACCTCAGCCACGTACTAGCACCGAGTGAAACTTGAAGTCATCGGCTCTAGTCCTCACATGACGCAAACCAGTGCGATTTGCGTTTTGATCGGTACGGCAAGGGATCATAGTAACTTTCAGCCGTTATAGCCCATCCCGAACTGTGTTGTCCCAGACTATCGACTGTCGAAAAGGTATTTTCCACTGCTACTATTCGAGAACTGATAGTTCCACAGATGTGTAGACGAAACTCGCCGATACCCCTATTATTAATGAGCATTCTGGCATATCTTCGAGCTTCGTCAAATCTTAGGGTTTATAGTCCAGAAATTCAATGCAAGGTCATCTTCTTTTGCACCACTGATATTGATAAGACAGAGACAATAAATAACAGCGAAGATAGCGATGTACAGCCAGCGTGTTAATGCCAAAGTTCAAGAACAATGTACCTCATAATTTTGATGATCATTTTCAAGAAGTGGTATGATGCTATTCTAATGTACAGGGATGCGGTTCAAATCAATTCAGGTACTAATTGTATCATGCAGATAGAATGACCCTCAGAGATGACATCTAGGCTATGGACGAAACGATAAACATTTTTCGTATTAGGATGCAACTTCTGTCGGAATCTTCAGTGGTCTTGTCGTCAAGCACGACTGGACCAAGGGGTCCGATGGAGGGGTTCCTGCGACGATTCGGACTGGGTCATGGTGAGGTATCATTACTGGTTGGCACGTTTAGCATTCTCCAACATTCGAGGTGTGCCAACGAGTTCCGGACCATACGTAGTATCGAATGATTCATTATACTAATTACTAGTACCCCAGGCCAACCTCGACATTTAGTGCGCAAGAGAGTATACAATCTCTCCCGACTGCAGATAATTTTCGGAGCACTGGAGGACTTGCTTACTTTACATTGTTGGAATAGCAAACTGGCGCATGTACGCGCGCGCGCATTTGTTACCGTACGCTATTATTTGTTTTCAATCGCATGCTGCGGATTTGTCAGTACTGTACAGTTTCAAACTTCTTTTTGTTGATTCCTAGTGTAGATATCTTTCCCTCAGTCATTCTGGGTATGCTTGACTGAGTTTGTGTGCTAGCTTGCTGGGATTTACAACATACATCAGATAGCTAATGGTAAGCAAATTCAAATGGACCGAACGCTGAATGGCTATGTTCCATCCTCGCTCAGTGCGATATCCCGCGGACGGCTACAACTAACTATTACGAGGACAGGCACGTAGTTTCTCCGGACTACGTACGAAGGGCATAGGACCCACTGTTTGCGCGGCTTGGTGCTCGGGGCAAGACAGTGCTCTTCAGCAGCGATGACTCCGAGTCTGGAGTTGGCGACTCCCCGAATTCTTTGATTATCCGAGGTATCAAGATGCCATACAACAGCTTGGATCCCACTGTTCAGATCTGTCCCGGTAACCCGAAGGCCTACTTCCTTAACCGCCACTTCCGACAGAGTCTGTAGGCTGATGGTTACTGGTAACGATGGCTTTGCAGTGCGCAATATGCCGAAGATAAAACCTTCTGTGACATCTCAGCACAGTCTGATTTTTTTTTTGCAGCTCATCGTCGTCTCTGATCTGCATCACGGGAACAAATTGCTCCTCCCCTATGACAAGTTAGCCCTGTGCCTTTGAAGAAAAAAAACGACAACAACGGTGCAATACCCGTGCGCGCAGCGGACTTTGTCCGGGACAGGAACAGCCCAACAGGGGCAATTGCGCGCATCATATAACTAACGACCCTGCAGCTACGCTCGCTCGCGTAAGCTCGCGATCGCGACGGCGGCCCTATTCCAAATTCCAACAGCCTTCTTGCACGCACTTCCCTAAACCCAACAGCCTTCTTGCACGCCACTTCCCTAAACCCATAAATCCTTTTGCAGACCGTCGCAGAAGTTAGCGGTCCTTTTTGACTCCGATGCCGGGGTGTCCCAAACCCAATGCTCTAACCCAGAGGCTATGCAGGGCTTCACTAATTCTGGGTGACCAATGAGCTCAACGCAGTCAAAGTTTAGGGTTCAAGAACCCTTCTTTATGCACGACGTTCGCAGCCTAGCATGATTGCATCCAGATGAAAATCCGCATATGTGGCATGTCTTCCGAGTCATGGCTGCCCCACAGCTTAAATATGCTGCAGGCTACTGGTCTGGGATCACCAGGTTTTGGAGGGCTGTCAGAAACTTGAATCGTCGCTTACCCCAGCCTCTAGCAGTGCACCAGTGATAGCAGGGGTCGACAGGGCAGCGTTTTGCGCACTAGAATGACCAGAATCAGATGGGAATAAACATTGCAAACTCGACCTCTGTTAGAAACAGCGCCGTGGACAGCTGATCGATATACTATACTCAACGACGCCCCTTCATTAACATCCGATTTTGAAGTACATGTACTAGTATTTAGTAGCAGTGCCAGTGTAGGTTGTTGCGGCACAGCTTCAATCCTCCTTTTAGCATCGAATCGCAGATAGTCTAGGCTCGTCACCTATCTAAAAGCTGAGCTTAACGTGAAAGGATTGTCGGCTCCAAAGTGACCGAGTGTCCACAAGTATCATGATAATGCCGAAACGGGTATTCTCGGTCAATCACTCCCAGAACGAGGACGAGGGAGCTTTTCTCGGAAATCTACAAACAATATACAGGTCTGTGCCTAATCCGAGAAATAGATGCTGCAAGGTGCAGAGCCTGAAATGGCGGCAATGGCCGATCAATTTACTTCCGTTGACAAATCCATACTAGGTTATTCAGACAACATAAGCGAAGCCCACCTAACCTTTAGAAGCAGTTCATAGGATGCGGACATTGTCAGGACACCTTCCGCAATTTATCTCTGAATACGCACAAGCAAAAAAAAAAAAAAAATTGCTGGATTTTCATTGATGGCAAATGAGCGGGAGCGCCGTGAAGACAGTCCCCTGAATGGCTACCAGTTGTGCGGACCCTGATATGGATCTGAGGGCAAAGCCCGGACTTCTTCAATTTAGTCTGCGTGAGACAAAAATCAAACATCAGCTCGAAGACATATGCTCGCTCCGACACATACCGCCCACCCGCTTGTTGAATCGCCTCAAGCGGCTAGTGTGTGACACGTACTCACGATCCCGAACAGTTGAATGTACAGATTGATATAGTACTCTCATTATAGCAGACACAGTCAAGTCAGCGGCGCAGGATGCCACTTGTCAAACCTTTCTCAAAATGAAACAAGACCGATCACACGGTAAATCACGGGCGCCGACTGACCGTCCCTGCGTGAAGTACTGTTCCGGGAAAGCTGGATAAGCCCGTCAGAATGAATGCAATGTGTCCGAGTAGACTTTGCCCGTCAAAGAGCGTTTTCCAGCCGCTCACTCCTTGGCGCCACTTGTCTGAGCACAGGAGAGCACTGCTTCGATATATAATCAAATCCTCTAACGTACTCAAGATCCCAAAGCCGATACTTGTAACGAGGGCAGAGTTCGACCGGAATATGCCTTTGGTGTGTTCCGTCAAACCCATCCTCGGAGCCGCCAATCAATGGTACTCACCGTCTTTTGTTGTATGTAGCTGCTTGCACCGTCAAAGCAGGCTGACGAAGCTGTTTCCGCAATAAAGGCACCGGCGCGCCGATTCGAGGAGGGCGTCGACGACCCAGCTTTGTGCGGCAGCAGGGCGGGCCGTGCCTGGGAGGAAAGCTTTGCGAGTGCATCCCAGGCACGTGCGAACCATGGGGGTCGCAAGCAGGAACGATGTTACGGAGCAGCGGGCTGGAGATACATACGCGGGAGAATGTGTCAATGAAGTGAACCAGCCCGTCGTCAGCGGAGCGCGGAGACTGGATAGGGCGTACCCCACACGTGGCCATTAGCGCACACACCAGTGGCGAGGTCCAGCAGAGGTACCGCCGCTCCGCATGCAGGGCAGCATTCCTCGGCGTTCTCCATCGGTCCACCCAGCGGCATCATAGTGGCGGTGGCGAGATGCGCTGCTTCAAAAGAGAGTGTAGACGGTGTATCTGGAAGAAGCGATTGCCTAGCAACGCGCAGTACGAGCGGTACGTCGCTAGCTGAAAGCTGCGTCAGATATCTCTATATGCCAGGGCGGGATATTGATGAAACACGGAGGTACATGAAGATTTAAGAAAACGGAAAGAAATGGGGGTCAGAAAATTAATAACGGGGGAACGCACACGTCAGCTTCTCGCCAAGGGCAGCCACAGTAAGATGCCGTACTAGCACAAGCAGGACGTGATGAGATATAGAGTGCACAAGTAATTGTGCTGCAACTCCATACTCGGCGCGCGACTGCTCATCTGGTGCGTGTTTCTAAAGAGGGTGCCCAATGATCAGCGGCGCATCACGATAGTACAGCGAAATAGGCGGTGGTACGGGCGCACCCAACACAAATCAGCAGTAGCAAGCCGTAACCGGAGGGCGAGGAGTGTGTCAGAGCCAAAGAGATGTCGCTCCAGACTTTCGCGAAACTCGATCCGCAACGAGGTGTCGGCATCCATCATCCGCTCTGTCGCTATCCTGTGGTCCATCGCCACCCGCTCCGACAGATTAACTGCGTTACCGCTTTGATCCGCGAAAAGGCTAGTTCCTGGTTGTCTCGCCGACGTTGAAGCCGCCGAAGTCACATCTTCCCACGATGGAAATGCAATATCTGCTACAACATCAGGAGTGCAGCGCAGCACATGTAAAAGTTGTGTATGAAGACTCCGCAGGCAGCCGGGGTCGCGAAGTCTAAGGAAAGAGCCACGCAAGAGGTGCAGCGGCGTGCTACCTTCGGCTATGTGAACGGAAACGGCAGTCAATATCAAGAATTCGTGGTAGAAACATACGCGAGCTGTACCGGCATTGGCGTTGCGAAACACACTCTCAAGCTCAGCTACAACACCTTCGTATGCATTCTCACCGCTTTCGCCACTCGCATCCGAGGCCAGGAGGTTCGCAACGACGAATGTACTGCTATGTTTCGCTTCGTGTTTGTAACTGAAGTCCGTGGGGCACGCTATCCTGTATGGTGCTACGCGTCAGTTTCAGCTATCACATAAGGGGATAAATGATAATTTTTATTAAAAAAAAGGGGGAGGGGAGGGCCACTGTGTCCCGAAACACGAGAGAAATAGGCAAGTGGCAATAGAAAAATTAAGATCAAGTCTATGAGGGATGGACATTAGGTGGCGATTCAAGGAGCCGGTACTTGAGAGGCGCCTGATCGCAGAGGCCTCCGACGACAGAGAAAAGACTTCCGCGAAGAAGGTAGAGGAGCCGCACAAAAGAACTCCCAGGGGATATAGTAAAAGACTTTCTACAGACGAACAGAAGAACACGCATGGAAGGATCACACACTCGTAGATCCACGCACACGGCCCAGCGCCTTCAGCCGCAGCGTACGCCACAAGCCCACAGATGTGCTCAATCTCCGCGCGTGCTTGCGGGCGCCGTGTCATGCGAGCGACATTCCTGTAAACCTTGCGTGCTGAGCCTGCGAGGGACACGATTGACGTGTGCGATGATGATGCACGTGAAGCTGGGGCCGCTGTAGACGTTAATCCGACAGCTGCCGACAGCGACGACGTTTGGCTTGCGACCGACGACACGAGCAAAGATGCATTCGGCAAAGAGCACGTGTCGCCGTCGAAGAAAGCGAGAGTGAGCGTATCCGAGCGCCGCGCATACGCGACACCCACAAGGGGCGACAGCGAGGGTAATGCGAGAGTACGCAACGTAGACGAGAAGATGTGTACTGTCCCGGGCCGAGTGTAAAGCAGAGCAGGCTGAGTAGCACCGTCAAGTTTATGCAGACGACGGGAGCAATGGTACTCACCTCGCTCGATGTAGGTGTAAACCAGACTAGCCCAGTGACGCCACGCCGATCGAGATCGCCGCTGCACGGCTGCTCAGATTCGGGCAGAAGTTGCGCACCTACAGTGAGTGTGCAACTCAACCCAAATGGAGTTGCACCCCCTGCAACGCCGAGCGTCTCACAGACACCTAGAACACGTACAACGCCGGCGGCATCTCCGAATGATAACCGGGCGGCGCCTGCCAAGGCGAACTCAGCACAATGGGGGAAAAGACGAAAGAAGCGGCATACACTTCCGCGTGCCCACGTGGCACCATTGTCCCCATGCGACGTGAGTTACCCAGTGTTGCGACACCGAAATTTTCGCAATACACTCAATACATTCGCGTATGTGGTCTTTGCCGCTATTGGCACCTGCATCTCGTCGGCAATCTTCTTTAAAGCTAAGCGGCCATATTAGAGTTGTCAGCAGTGCTCCACTATGATCTGGATATATTCACGGCCAGATCGGAAAAGGAGGAGAACCTCACCGAAAGAATAGGATTGTGCCCGCGCGTGTGCCAACCGTAAGCACGGAGCCATCAACGCGCGGCGCCGGGCCCGAGTCGAGGCGGAAATTAGGCTGTGATGACCATGCAATACCTAGTGTCAGGCAAATGATGCAAAAAATGCGTGAGCGGCTGTAGGCAAGCAGACTCCTCGTCAAGCCCCCGCCCCCTGTACTGACAGGTCGTCATAACAAGGGGCATGTAATACTCACACGTGACCTGCGCACTCAACGTGCGTTCCGCACGCGTTGCATCTTCGGGAGCAAGACTCTGCAGAAAACGCGTCGTGTCGTGGATCTTACGGCGGGTACCCAAGTAAACAAACTGCATGGACACTTTGCTCCAGGCCAAGTGCTGACGTAGACATACCTTAGTCCACTGGCCCTTTAGATGGTTTTTCACGGCGCGCCACAGTGCGAG
>QLPM01006263.1:0-11971 GCA_003314695.1 Albatrellus sp. MG142
CTAGCTAGGCTGATGCGATAGTAAAGCACGGAGCCAAGGATGATAATGCTGGGCTGGCTCGATCAGACTATACGAGACGAAGTGTCTAGCTAATTGGCAGCTCCGATGCGGACACCGTCGTACGTACCTCGGGTTTCGAATCTATCCATTAGCAAATACCACCGCACGGGCACTGGGCAGGGCGTGAAACCGATGTGAGTGCGGACGAGGGGGCCGCGCAATTGATCCACAGTAGCTCAGCACCCGAGAGCTGCTAAGGTCTCCGTAGCTGACCTCAGCAGAAGAACCAGTCGTTCTTACCGAGTTGTCTCACTCCATTATACCGTCCATCAAACCGTCGCGGGCTGCCTGTCGCGTTGTATTCTCAGATCTGGCTTTGGTGCTGGGCAGATCTAAGGCTGACCTCACATCAGACAGTCAGCGTGGTTCCGGAGGCTCACCACGAGGATATCCAGGGAGACTGCCAGGGAAGTCAGGATCATGGACGCTGGAGCCTTCCGTATGGCCCCCGCGTTCCTCTCTACGGCAATTCGAAAAATAATTAATTATTGACATGCATGGCCGAGATCCGTGGCAGAGGTAGCGGGGGTTTGACAGTTGGTTATCCACCCTCTTATCGGATACGCCTTATTATCCGAACAGCCTGCTCTAACCGGAAGATGCCACCGCCAGGCGCGTACCCAACATAACTTCCGCATCGCTTCCGAGTACCTCATATTAGCCATTGACAAAGACTGACTGGATATGAGCGCATCGACTTCGGAGCAACCCATAGCTTCAAGGCATTGTGTTGATTCGGGATTGTCGAATCTTCTCTTCTGTTGTTCGCCGCTGCCCCAGCCGGCATCATTGTCCTAGCATTTTATGATACGCCCACGCTGCACGCGCTTGCACGCTGTCGCGAATACAAACGCGGGGCTCTGGCCGGAACTCAGCGTAGACGCGGGCCGCCACGCCCCACGCGACGACGATCAGTCCGCAGGGCTTCCATATTTGATGCTCAGCAGCCGGATACTGTACAACGATGTAACTGCAAGAACATTACACTGACAGTGGCCTGAGGAAGTGTCGCAGGCAGAAATTCGAACCAGGGGTAGCGCCACAGGCCCACGATCGAACCCCGACCTCCGGCGTGCTGCGGGCCCGTTTCCGGCTCGAACTATCACCAGCGGATTTCCACTTTATGCAATAGCCACTTTCAGGTGGTGGCTCAGCCGCGGAACTCAATTTCGCAATAGGATACACGTTGCGGGACAGCTTGCTGGGCCTAGACGAATGCAAATGAAGGCATCGCGGATGGAGTTCTTGTTATGAGGTGTCACGTCACTCCCTGTACTGCCCGTGACACAAGGCTAATATTGATTAGTTGAACTATACAAGGCGTTTCCACTGATTGAGCTCGGATGGTGGCAGAGTGCGGTGATTAGGCGACTCCGCACAGTTGGTAGTCGCCTTCCACCAGGCTAAAGGGGCTACAGGGAATGTCCGTCTATCCTGGTTGCTGACTATGGCACGCACAACCCCCTTGTCGTTGCGAATTGACCACGCTTTCACGTAAGAAGGTGTCAGTCCGACATTCGAGGTGCTGTTCTGAAGTCACACGAGCTTGCCGGTCCGTGGCGTGGCAGATGTGCATGTGCAAATGGCCCATGGCTATTTGGCGATGCCTGGAGAGGCAGGACGAGGGTAAAGGAAGCTTCTACATGTCTGTGTGCACAGCGATCAAAGATCTTGCGCGAGATAATTATCCCCATAGCGTGGATCGAAAAAGGGAAGGTGTTCGCCCCATCTAAAGATACGTACAGCAGAGCAGTGTAATCTTGCACCACATCACGTGAAGGCTAATACAGGTGCAAGTGTCACTTTGCAGCGGTGGTACTTGGCGTATTGCCATTGGTGTCTACGTATCTTGATTAGAAAAGCCGCTGTCCCAGCGGCGAGCTTGCGAAGCAGCTTCAGCACGCAAACGAGACATATTGGAAGCGAGAAAGCCCTGGGCGAATTGATATCCACTTAGAATACCTGTGGCTAATTAAAAGGAAACGTGGTCAGAAAGAAATAACGTATGATCAATGGAGGTCAATGTCTTGAGTACCGCACAGGTCCGTATCACATATCACTTACCGATTCCGGCAAATGCAGCCTTGTTTCTGCTGAGGCCCATCTTACTGCCAATAATGGCTAGAATAGATCTTTGTCGAATGGAGAGTAAAAGAGGGGTGGGATGACTTACCTCCAAGCAGACCTGCTGTCAGACCTGCAAATGCGCCGTCCCTTCGAGCGTTCTGGAGTAATTAAGATACCCTTTATCAGAAATCGATATGGAAAGGGATACCACGAGGTACTTTTGTTGCCCGTCCAACGGCATCGGTAGGTAAGTTGGACATGGTCGCTGGCCCTGGTTCGGGAGACGTGCGGAATACGGAGAAAGGCGTCTGGATGTAGAGAGGCTGCTTGTGAACGGTAACTGCTGTTTGCCACAGTTGCGACGCGCGTAGTCACAGGCATGCACGTCGCGTGACCATCGTTACATGATTCGGCAGCTGCCGAACAGGCGCGCCTTCAGATGCCGTCAGACGAGTGCATACAGAACGACTACTACAATCACTTGTCTCGAGAAGCTTTCCCTCCCTTACAATGTCCGACCGGAAGAGAAAAGCACCAACATCCGACTTTCACGAATCTTACGAGGCTATAAATGGTGATTCTCGCACACCCCTCATCTCTGCTGATGTAGTGGGCTTAATCGAGCGCTCGAAAGACCTCATCGTAAGGATCAAGCCGATTCTCCACAAGAACCTTCTGGGTGTCGACGCTTCGCTCATCACCAAGTTGTATGAGCTTTCAGCGCTCTCGGAAAAATTGACCCTTCAGCGCCCAAAGGCCTCGAACGACATACAGTCACTAATGGACAGCCTTGACCGTGAAGGTGATCTTGCGGTGATCCTGCGCAATCGCTGTAGCCAACTGACGCTTATTTACCCATCAAACTGTCATACCCATCAGGAACTCATCTATGGAACGTATCAAGCACAGTGCGTCCAGAGTCGGACGAGCAGTTCGCAATCGCCATCGCTGCATGTGCGTGTCGACACATTCATCACCCGGTAGTTACCCATATTAAGCATACTCTGAAATCCTCGTGCCCACGCAGTGAGGCTGGCAGGGTTTCGCCTCATTGAGGCGGGCTTGCCTCATAAGTGTAATACTGAGAGTGGGTTGACCCATTTATGGTCTGGCATCGGCTCACAGACGGCATGACTGCTTCCCCTCTATAAGCCCTCATTCACATGCTTCGATTAGCCAGCAAAACAGGCACTACCCTAGCAGGTAAGCAGATGGCTTATGGAATCAACATTTCCTCTGCCATCGGGTTGGCATCGGGGTCCCGACTCATTCAATCATTGTATCTGTCTGATATTATCACCACTCCTACAGACATAGGTAAATTTGAGCTCGCTTGCAGTGTGCTAGGATCCGCGGCCAAGGTCAGCGTTTACTAGTGACGTTTAAGGGTATCTCCGCCTGAACCTTACCATATAATATTTTTTTCATTTGATGTATACAGTATGAGGAGCGACTCCGCGGCGCGCAGGACACTGCAGGAACGTATCAACAGTCAAGAGCACAGGCGACCGTAGTATATTACTGCAGCAGAATGGAAGCCGTAAGCCTCGTGTTCCATCTAAGCTGCCTTGGGCCTGGCATCTATAGTTGCTATACTCAGCAGTTCCATTATAGGCGTGGAAAGAAGGCAACGACAGCCTCGCGCATTATATGCTTCAGAACATCACAGGTAAGCATTGGCGTCTGGTCAATCTGATTCGAATTATGTGGCCATCTGAGCTTTATAGAGAACGACGGTGGGCGTCTGGCCCTGTTACCGGCCCGTGATGTACGTATATCTGTTGTTCCGCCTCGTGCACTCCAGTACCAAAATCTTTCCCAATCAGCGTGAGGTCGTCGCATATAAGCTTCTGGAGATCGGAAAATCCCTACTACCCGGGGGTTGCCGGTGCAGTGGCGCGAATTCGGAGGGAAACAACGCGCAGGAAGCCGTTAAATGGATACAAAAGGCGTTCTCACTGACTGAGCGCCTAGACGATGCGGTGACACCTGGCGCTGCAGAGCTTAAGGCGAGTCACCCTGTCAGAGACGGTACAACGAACTCATATCCGCGGCTTACCTGATGCGTTTACCCAGCGGTGTATCTTGAAAAACTTGGGTCAGTGAAAGTGGCACCCTGCATCTGATCCGCATGTTTCGTGACAGTCTTCCTAGCCAGGGCGTATGTGCTATCTACATCCCAAGTTCCGGAAAATCTCAGCCGTGCTGAAGCTTCTATAAACGAATTGCTTACGTCTATCGATTATTCTGAGGACCACGTAAGGCCGTTGCTTATTGTTGATTTCGTATACCTCACCGTCCCTGCACAGGCAAAAGCCGAACATCAAGAGCTTCGATGGTGGATGCTGGAGGTTTTGAAACGGAGAAAGGCTGCGGATGATGTTCTCCTTGAAGGTCGGTTCTATACCATGACGTCAAGTCAGCGGACGAGCATTCTCATCTCACAACGGCAGCGTTCAAATCTATCATCAACCATATGAGTTTCACAGAAGAGAGCGTTACTAAGTATAGATATCATTTTCCATTTGATTGGTCAGGCGTGGTTGACTTCTTGATCAAGCATTTTGCAAGATCTTCGGATGGTTGCGCAGCACCAGTAAGCTATTTCATTAATCATGTATGGACAGTCTATCTCATGCAGTGTGAGAGAAGCTCTCTAGTCGTCTCCGTCATCCAATGGTGTCTTCAGCGGAGCTTAGAAGCTGTTAACGGCACAGGGCTTCCGTTTGTGGATCGACTTCTCCTGGCCCTAATATTTCATTGTTCTAAAGATGAAGATCATTCAAGAGCCATGCGGGACCTCAACTCCGCTTTCGCTCGTACGTTTCGGAAGCTGGATGGCCCATGGCATTTGATTCACTCATAGGCCGCACCAGTCATTCAGTCGACTGATTTTGATTTACCCAAGGTTTGTGCCACTTCGTGCATGTTGGTAAGTAGGTATTTCCCTGGTTCCGCAGTAAGTCATTAGTAGCGAGCTTTCACTTGCAGCTGCTTTGGCAATACGGGGAGCGTCATTATGGAGCACGACGTTATTCGGCCGCCGCGGACTGGTTCCTTGCGGGCACCCATCAGGTCTTTGGGAGCGTTACTCAAAGCAGCAGCGCCAAATGTCACAGGAAAGCAGCCTTGTGTCACATCCAGCAAAAGGAGTATGCGAAAGCCTCCAACACTATTCGCCGATGTCCAGGAGAGGAGGCTCCGACTTACTACGTGAAGCTCATCATCGCCGTGAAGCAAGGTAAGCGGCGAACATCCACTCCATATTATAAACGCCTTGGAGACTAAAAGGCGCTGGGTGTGTAGGATTCGAAGATGAAGGTACAAATCTGATTGGATCGGGTGACACGGTGTGCTCAATCTCCGTTTCAGCTATTCAAGTCACAAAAGACATGGTTAACGCTCACAGCTTCGATCGAAAGATGCTTCTTATGGCCACGCAACTTGCCCATGAGTCCGGGCTTAAAGCTCTGCTCCTGTTCGTGTTGCAGGAATTGTTTCAGTCAGTGCAAAAGCAGGGAGGGATCGACGCTGATGCGGAGGCGATAACCATAATACGTTGCATGATCAGGCTAGATCTTCGACTTATGGCTGAGAACGCGACTGATTCGTGAGTACCCCTCTCGTTAGCTTTAGACTCAGCCTAACCTAAAATAATTGAGAAATACTCTTATCGATACATTGATGGAGCATTTTTCCATGGGTAAGCGCCGTGAGAATCTTGCAATGCGCCCACTGATGGTAAAAATCAATAAGCCAATACATTGGTGCGCACGGCATGTGCTGAGAAGCGGGCAACGATGGTCCTTAAGGACATCTCTTGGCTATGGCGTACGGCTTACAACTGCGCAGTTCAAGGGTGCTCGGAGTGGAGCGACGCAGAAGAACGGGCCCCGAGATTGTTTGACGTTTCTCGGGAGGTTTGGAAAAGATCCGATTCTCCGACCATGCCGGTGCACTGATATTTCCATGAAAGCTTTTAGAGGCATATTGTCAAACAGCACTCGCTGATGTTAATGAGGAGCTATCTTTGTGCATTGTTTTCGCATCTTTTGCCGCTGTTTCGGGAAGAGGTCGTCCTGATTTTTCATTACTAGTGCGATTATTGACGGTTCATTTGTGCCCCGCATGTAGTGATTGCGATGCGGAAAACTGTTCCAAGTCCAAGTATCAGTATCAATCAGGTACATCGCATGTGCCATGCGACACCTGTCACACAACTCACAATATCAATAGCAACAGCCATTAGCGGAAGAGATCCAAGCATGTGAAACTCGGATACAATCGATCCTTGACAAAGGATCGTTTCAGGTGGAAACCGTCACGCGCATTAGAATGTGTCTGCATTCTCTTCTTGTTTTCCAGGCTGAAGTTGCTTGTCGTATGAAAGAATGGCCTCAGGTACTCCAGGTAGTCCAGGTGAGTCCCGATGTGAGCATTTGAATGTGTGTTCCCTTTCAATCACCCTTCGGTGCATCAGAAGGCTGCACTGGCCGAAACTCTCCCCACGGATGTATTTGCAGCTATAACAGACATGCTGGTATGTGACCGTATGTAATGCAACCCTCTTAACTCCAATTGGACCGCTACAGTGGGCAGAAAAGGACTGCCCCATCGACGGTTGGTCATTATCTTCTTTCATATCCCACGCATCAGCTGAATTATAAGGTAGTTCTATTCAGAGGCCTAGAGGCAAGCGCACGATGATGAATTATGTTTGGATTGAATACTGACTCGTGTCGCCATCAAGGCCATCCTGCACGCAAGCCTTGACCGGGGATTGCTATCGGTGGAAAAGTTCTCTAGATGGCTGCGTGCCATATGCACGATTCTTCTCGCTCGAAACACCACTCCGGACCGGCTCAAAGCCCTCGGCTATATTGAACAAGCCATATCTGTGTTGCAAGGGCGTGGTGATGATCGTGATGAACGCGACGACGTGCGTCTTTACTTGTTTGCATTGTGTGGGTTTGCCGATAGGTAGGCTTCACATCATGGTCTCAAGATCTACCCTATGGACGAGCGGCACTGGCTACTCGCAACATGCTACAATACTGGCGTCGAATGTTTACAGTTAGTCGTACTTCTCTCTTCTTGATCGTGAACTATACGGTTACCCCACGTTGTTTCAGCATCTCATTACTCGATGAAGCGAAACGATGGTTCGAGTCCAGTGCCACCATCTGTCGCTACGTGCCCGATGGTGACAACCGAGGCCAAAAGGTGTGTCTGTCGTGTTCTGCACCGATCTGTTCGTGTTTATCTCCTGCGAAGATCGCGGACACCTACAAGGAGCTACTCGGCCGCTATGCATCTTGATCGTGCCGTGCTTCTGCCTGTTTTGTAGCTGCTCTGGCCTGTCTATCGTTAACGTGGACCCTGCTTCTTACTCGCTTTCTTGCTTTCCGCGACTCTGACTCAGTGACTCCGGTACCTTGACTCGGGGGATGATCGGCTTACCATAAACGGGTTTTGGAGCACACTCTGGGTTCAATAACGATTCCAATGTAGGAACTAGATGACAGCTGGCCGTGTGCTTGTAAATTCAGCATACATTTCACCGTCACAAATTCAGGATGTCAGGTAGAGTCTAGGCTATGGCTGTTCTGGGTCAGCATGAGGCTTCTGTCAGACCACATCAGTGTCCTCGGTTTGTCTTGGTGTCATTCTCGACTGATCCGGGCCCTCCTGTTATTTCAAGAAGTTTTTCCGCAGTCATTCGGCTTCCTCTGGGGCTCCTGTTGTACTTCTTGAAGACCTGATCTCTGTCACACAGGCACGGTGCCCGTCGAGATTGATTGATATGGAGTGACTTGTAGAGTACTGATCAGGGACGGTAACCTGAATCCAGTAGGGTGCGATATATCCGCATGATCAGATTGCTTCAGTTCCCTGTAATGGCATGCTTTCGTCCTTGGCTTGCCGCTTCTCTGATCTCGTCTGCAACGAGACTTTATCATAGATTGGCAACTCTTCTGAATCTGGTGGCGGCGCCAGCGGAAGGGATCACCAAAACCATCGATAGCTAGTCTTGACATGTTCCATACAGATACTCCTAACTAGGATGCGTTGGGTTTGGTTATATGCTCTTGGCATTGACTTGCACGTGCCCGAGCAGACTTAATTCACTCGACAACACAACCCCTCCGCAGCAGTCAAGGCGTAATATCGGTATGTCGGATTCAGTCGGAAGAATTATATGAACCATTGAGCAACCCACTTATACCAATTCAAGATTTTGCATATACCATTAGTCACCGAAATTGCCGCAGTAATTTGAGTTCCCGACGGGTTGTACAGCAAGCAGTAAGTGCTGAGCATCGAGCTAAGGACTGAGACCAACAATCCTGGTGCCTTGGATTTATATATAAGTCTGCCCAGAGCTTGTTCATAGGAGCCTTCCCACTGCGGATGGATTATGTAGACATATCGGTATTATAAATTTCAATTGACCATAGCTTAGGGGCAATGTAACCTGGCCTCGATTGCCGCCGCCTCACTTCGCCTCACTTCGCCTCACTTCGCCTCGCGTATGCTTCCGCCTAGTCATGCTATGCGGCCCGTGTCTCGCACACACCGGATAGAGATTCTCTAGTGTTCTGATTGAATCGCCGCGCAGGTTTCAGATGGAACTGAATTGTAGTGACATGACTGTCCCGTACAACGTCCGGAGATGCTGATATCATGGGCGAAGTTGGAAGACTAGCCCAACCGTATTCTGCCATGAGCTGGCCGATATTTGGAACGACGTACCCGTAGTGGCATTTGAGCCAGAATAGCCCTTCTTTGACGCATCCTATTATCCGGTGCTGACCTAATCAAGGATAGTATCGTTTACTCGATATTCTAAAATCTCAGCAGATCTTACAGCCACCACGGAACATGCCTGAAGTCACGAGCTTGAGCTCGCCATGACGGCCGCATAACACGCTCCCGGGTTTGGGGCCAAAGTTGGACAGGACAGCGAGGCAAGTGCAAGGCACTAGCTTATTCCGTCGTTAACGATGGGCAGAGAATGATGGGACGATGGTAGATTTGCACGTCACAATGCGGCACTCCGCGCGCCTGATTAATCATCGGATGAAAATTGTTACAGTGGTCTCAGCGCGCTCACTATGTGCCCTGGATGGAGATTGTAGCGTAGGTGGGGCTTACGCCAAACAATCCCGCTTGGGCACTGTGCCAGGCAAGATGCGATATCGCATCGTAATGAATGGCAGAAGCAACCCTGACATACCCGACCTCTCGATGGTGAGTCACTGCGCGGGCCGTGCTGGGAACATCCGATCATGACATCCAAGTGAGCACTGTATCCCAATCCTATAAGGCAAAATGCATTGGTTGTGATTACTATCGTTATGGATAGGGTCTCCTGGGTGATGTCCGTGGATTCGCTCGGATAAAGTGTTAGATGGCGAAGACGCCACCTGCAGCCATCATGGTCAGACGTCAGCGTCGCCTATACTGTCGCGCTCATCAATTTCTACTTGAAGTCGGACCAACAAGGGAAGAAAAACAAGGGAAGAAAATACAAATACACTGTCTTCGGAATTTCTGAGAGTCCGCCCGAGATATTCTGACTGTATGTTTCGCACTATGGACAGCGCATTTTGAATTCGGCTAATAAGGCAAGACAAAATCAGCGTTAAATCGTGTATAGTTTTCTTGAATGGTACAGTACGCGGATCGATAGGTGCGTGCTTGCCGCCTAACTCCTTTTGCGTCGATGCGCTCAAGGTAAGGAGCGATCATGACCTGCTGCGCTCGCGGTCCTCCGCATTGATGGGGGCCACTATCGGCTCACATCCAGCGATTCATTTCTCCGAACTAAGGCCGTACTGTGCATGAGCAAGCCAGTGGACTGCACAGGTACCTGCTTCTTTCTCTCAAGCTCTGGTGAAGTATCATCCGATAGGAAGAAATCCTATTCCTGATTTGACTGTCCGCACTGAGGATTTCAGCTGGGACTCCGTGATCTCAGACTTCTTCGCAGACTAGGGAACTTCGATGTCAGCCTTAGTAAGTTGGTGCTGCACACGACAAGGGACCCATCCAATTTGAGTGTCGTCTTTCGGCGAAATAGTACTGACGGGAATTCACACAATGCAGCAGTCTAGCAAGTTACTCGAGATTCAAGTTCGGAGTTCTATCAGGCACCGGCTACGCTGGTTAGTCAGACATTGTGATACCACGCTCAACAGTTTCTATTCACCAAACAATCTGACATTCCTGTTCTGCACGGGCCGAGACTGATTTTCGTCATACACCTATCAGTTTCACAACATATCATTCATTGCAGTTCGGGTGTTATGGCGCACAGGCTTCGTGTTGACAAGACACCACCAGAAGTGCCCTGACCGTAGAGTTATTTCACAAAGTATATCGTAGTTACGGTTGACCGGTACGTATCGCCTGAGGGCGGTCGGCCAGTAATGCCTGTGATGGTTGCCCCAGAGGTAAGGCACACAGGGGGTCCCTCGTACTGACGATAAGTTTGGAGTGTGGGCTTACTTCTGTCTCTCGGCAACCTGCGACCAGTATAGCACGGCCTTCATATTTCTGCCTGACCAGAATATTCTTGCAAAACACGAGGGGTTACCGTGCTGTAACAATGTCGGCCTCCCAGAAAGCTAATCCCGTTACTGAAGGGGCGTCTAGCTTGTGAATAGAGATTGTGATAAGTTAACCACATTGTATAGCCAGTGCAAGTTCTACCAAGAATTCTATGTGTTACCTTGATCGTTGCTTCCTGACAAGTCAACGCTCTTGCCTACCATGTGCAATGCGTGTGCCGAGTCTGGAGGATTGCCCTTTCTTTTCTGCTTTCGACACTGCTCAGGCTATGATGGCATGTTCAATGTGTAGGGTATGCGCTCAAATTGAAGCTAGATCTTACGGCAGGAATTTCCTGCTGTGGGAACAGATCAGTGATGTTTGCACCAATTGCTTCCACAGTCAGTTGCTGAGCCTTGTACAGATACGGTCACCCTTGTTCGGGAACCCACAGTCCTGTGATATGGACGGGCTGCTAAGTGAAGTCGCTTTCCCTGAATATCTTCCCTTCATGCTGTAATTCTAATCACGGTTTACGGTTTATTGTAACGCAGAGGGGTCGGAATCACGGAACTAACTCTAAGACATTGGACTTGAGCCGAGCTGACCCTAGCGCTTTCGGCGACTCTTCGCCTCCTTGTTCTGACGTTCGGGCGGCTCAGCACTTTTACTAAGTTACGCCATTTCACTGGCCCTGAAACTGATATTAACGGCAGGTTGCTGCCATGAGGTAGGCGTAGAGTAACTTCATAAAAGGACAAACTAAAGATCCCATCTTGGAAAAATGAATGGCATTACTATCACGGTGCCATCGCTCGGACCTAACAGGTATTCAAACAACATTCATAATTTGCAGCGGCTGTTGAGCTCGCTGTTGAGGTGGAGTCAATAGTCTGCTTGGTCACTGTAAGTCAAATAGCCTCCCAACATGTGAAGCAGGTGAAGAGGGCTGGATTACATCGCAACCTTGATCCAATTGCAATACTCCTCGCTTATTGTGAATTCCGTGGTCATGAGCTGTGGAAGGATTCGAGAGCGTATTCAGATATCGACGTGGGATCCTGGCTATCAAAAGGCCGATATACACCAGAGTGGACACTATGAATCATCGGAGCTGACTTCACAGGGTCCAGGCGTATATCACAATTAAGTCCAAGGACGCACCAGCTGATACCTGGATGTCATTGGTTTACGGATGAATTAATGCACATATTGGCGTGCCATAGTTCATCAAGAGCTCTTAGGCAGCTTCACTTGGAACGTACCTAACACCGCGGATGAAAAGTCAATG
>QLPM01006291.1:235-11382 GCA_003314695.1 Albatrellus sp. MG142
AAAAAAAAAAAAAGAGCATGCGATGGAGAGACCAGAGATAAGATGAGAGCATGGTGTAACGAGAAGAAACAAGACTAGACGGAAGGGAAAAAATGGGAGGAAGGTCGGCCATCGCGCGCCTAGGAGGCTCACCACTCAAATTCGCTGAACAGCACACATAAGTCTCCAAACACGGGTTCTGCGACAGCACAAGGGCTCACCCTGTACACTTCGCGAAAAGATAGTCCTTCCCGTTGACATGGATCATCCCGTCCTTCAGGATACATTTCCACTTGTTCTTCACACGTGCGACCTGGTGCGCGAGCGTCACTCGTCAGCACACACGCCGCCACGACAAAGGGAGCAAGAAAAAAAAAAAAGCAAGCGAAATGCAATCCGACCCATCGAGACTGCGCACCTTGTCATACGTGCAGAACACAATATCGCTATCTCCAGGACCACCCTCCTCCGCGTCCTCCTCCGCCTCCGAGTCCGAATCGTCCAGCTCGCTGTTAATCGCCTCGTCATCCACCCGGACCGCCGCAGACGGTGCAGGCGGCTGCGGCAGCGACGGGTGCGACGGGTGCGGGGCATACTGCGGTGCCTGCGGAGGCGGCGACGACGACGAGTCCGACCCCGATCCGGACGACGACGGCCCGTCCACCTGTGGCATGCGTTGTGCCTGAGGCTGGGGTGACGTGGCCGGCTGTGTTGCCGCTTGCTGTCCCTGAGCAGGGGTCGCGCTGTAGGGGCGCGGCGCGGCGTGCGTGACCGGGCGTACACCGGGTGCGGACGTGTACGCCATCTGCGGCGGCCCACGCAGCGCGGGCAGCTGCGGGCCCGGTAATGGTGGCACGGTAAAGTGCGGAAGACCCGGAGTGGGATTAAGCAGGTAGCGGCTGTCGACGGGCTCTGCCTTCACGTGCTGCTGCTGTGCGATAGGGGGCGGGGGCGGCTGGACGTACGGATTGTGCGCGGGCGGGTAGTGCGCGTGCGGATGCGGGTGCTGCATTATGTGCATTGGGTGCTGTGCGTACTGCGGGGGCGGAGCCGGCGTAGGCGCCTCGAACTCTGCGACATGCGACGCGATGACTTTATTCTCCCATTTCTGAGACGCCAGGGAGGGGGGGGAAATGCGGAATTTTTAAGGCGCGTGCCAGATGAGCGCGCGAGACACAGGGGCGCTAACATGGAGACGACTTACACGCTGTAATTCTGCAAGGACCTCTTCGCCGACTCCGTACTCATCAAAGTCGGATTTTATAGACATGATCACATCGTCGATGACTGCGCGGTAGATGGCAGGCTCCAGAGACGAATTTGGGGTTACCGGTACGCTCTGGGGTACACTATTGCGGTGAGCAGCTCACCACTATCTTATTGGACATGGCTTCGACCGGGCTGTGGAGCGCTTCGTACAGTGAGCACGACGGCGGCGGCGGCGGCGGCGGCGATGCTGGGTGACGGTGGGTGGTGGGCAGCTTTTATAGAAGATATGTTGTCAGGAAAGGCCAGTCATTCAAACTCCGCTCAAAGTCGTTACCCACTCCCACGCACGGGCCACATACGTGCTCGTCGACGTAGACATCGGCAGGCGCTCTTTGCACAGAATACAGGCCTGTACGTCGCCTGTACGCTTTAAATATAAGTGTGGTGTGTATAGCAACGACTGTCGGTGTTGTTTTATGGATAGAGAACGTCGCTCCTATGTCTTTGTACTCGCTCCCACAGAAGGTATGCCTGGGAGCCGAGCCTTGCTCTACGCCGTTGGAGTTCGCCGTGTCTCCACTCTTGCGTCCAATCCTCAGTGCTGTGCCACTGACGCCAATAGACGGGGACTACATAAGACGTTGGACGCCCGGTGTTCTTCTGGTAGCCGCCATTTATTCCTTGTTTTCGAACCGCTTCCTTAGAGAAGGTACGTCTTTTCGTCCGGCACTGTACTATCACGCGTTAGCTCAATCGATCAGCGTAAAGTGACATGCTGCTATTCCATTCTCACAAGAATCCCGAGCCTGCAAGCATATAGCCGCCACGCCTCGTTCCAAACGAGGCAACGGCGGCGGCAGTCTTTTCTCCCGACGCTCGCGCTCGTTGGGCGAGGGGGATAATAATTCACACAGCCAGTCGTCGCACCGATCGGTCACGTCCTACAATTCGACATGCCGGAGCAAAGGTCTGTTCAGCCTCGGACGCTCGTCCTCAAACGACTCCTTCATGTCGAGTCTCAATAAGGACCCTTCTCTCATCAATAGCCGAGGCTGCAGAGAGACATGCCGACGACGCCCTCTCTGCAGCGCGTAAGGTTGTCCGAGAAACCAAAGACCACGTGAAGAACCTGGAGCGAGATGCCTACGAGGAATACGTATCTTGCAGACAATGACATCTCTTGTATTTTCAGCAGACTGATGCGTGATACGTGCAGTGCGCGACGTGTGAAGATCGGGTTGAAGAGTAGAAAAGCAAATATGCCAGCGAGACCTTGTCCTTGTGCAGCCACGTCGTGATGTAAATTATAGGACTTGTGTTGAATACAATACAGAGGCTGTTGTTCTGTTAGGGTTGGCGCTGTGTGGGTGGCGCAAAGGAACGTTACGCGGGCAACAGAGCCAAACAGCGACCTCGTACTTTTCGACGACGATGCGGGCAGTATGGACAGTGTCGCTCCTCTGCGCTGGCTTTGCCCACGCTGCTCAAGTATACATTAGCCCTCCTGTGTCCCTTCCTCCTCGTCTTTCTCCCTCCCATGCCAGCCAGGTCATTTCTCACCACCTCCAGCTCGAGTCCTTCGAGCCATTTCAACAGCCCAATGACCAGGTTCTCTCCGAGCTCTTCAACCGGCCCTTCGTCGGTCAGGGTCCGCGGAGTAGTCTGCTACTCACCATGAGCGATGCTGACGCGAGAGGTGAGTTGTGCCCGACGTGCCCGGCGTGTCTACTACCGCTTACTCTTCCCAGACGTCATTCCAGAGTCCCTGAAGCCGTCGTTCTCTATCGCCGACGCCCCTCCCGTCTCCTCCTTCTCTTCCGTCCTCTCGACCTACCTCCACCGCGCCCCCCACGTCTTCACCCACGTCTTCTCTACGCCCTCCGACTCGACCATCTCCATCCCGCGCACGCTCGACGTATTCTCCCTCTCCTCCTCCGCCGCCGACCAGTTCCTCTCCGGCCTCTCTGCGCTCGCGGGGTTCCTCGAGCCCGCAGCGCCTGCCGAAGACAAGTTCGGCGCATTCGAGCTCGGCGGGCTGCAGGAGCTCGCAGACGCGTACGGGCGCACGAGCGAGCAGTACAGCCGTGCCGTCGACGCTCTGCGCGCGGCGCTGCTCAGCGCTCTCGCGCAGCCCGACCTCCACCTCGTGCTCCTCACATCCGACGCCCCCATGTCCCCGAGCATGCACGCCAAGCGCGAGCCGCAGCAGTCGCCGCTGCCGCCCCCGGGCACGAAGCAGCCCGTCGGCTCCGACGCGACGTGCTTTGCGGACGCGGAGGTGTGCGCAAACTCGACGAATGCGTGCTCGGGTCATGGCTCGTGCGCGCGTACCTCCAGGGCGGGCAGGGCGTGCTTCGTGTGCTCGTGTGCGGCGACAAAAGACTCGAAAGGCCGGACGGAGTACTGGGCTGGTGAGGCATGCCAGCGCAAGGACATCAGCGGGTGCGTTTTCTCATGACTTTGTATTTCTGTTGGTGTGCGCTGACGGAGACGTGCGTGTAGACCATTTGTGTTGCTGGCGGGCACGACCATTGCACTTCTGCTGATGGTAGTCGGCTCCGTCGGCCTTCTGTATGGAATTGGCGGTGAGGAGTTGCCGAGTGTTCTGATGGGTGGTGTCACAGCGGGTCTGAAGAGGGACTAATTCTCATCCCACATTCTCCTCATGCTTAGCTTCACGGACCCTTACGTGCACAATAAACTCTGCGCTATTATTTGCACTGCAATGTTGGTAATGTCATGTGACAGACCGCCTTTGTAGCTATCCCCGCCAGGGGTCCCATCGCCTTGCGGTAAATGAAAACGCTGCCGCCCACTGAGCACGTTGACCGGTTGAGTATGTCGCGAGATTCGGGTACCTTCCCGTTCTCTCATTCACATATTCAATCTAGAAGCTCGCAAACCCCGCTGCAAAGCTGCACAAGTGCGACTGCTTGACGTAAGACCGCAATGTGAAGTCGCCATCGATGCCTCACAAAAGTACCGCGCGAAAATACCGCGTCACCATAGAGTCGTAGGTCAGCCATTGCTGCCATTGGTCGTCCACTTGAGTAGAATCTTCATCGCGAGGAGCACGTGACGCAGCGCGCGCGTCCAGGCTTCTTCCTGACTGAATTGCAGCTTGACAGACGACTCGCCGATCTTGTCCTTCACGATCCTGCGGAAGAGTCACAGGGGGCTCGGGGGGACGGAAGCGGACGGCGTACTGGTGCGGAAATTCAAGGCTTGGGTCCTGCGACTTGGCCCAATCAATGAGCTGCTTGAGGCAATCCAGGAAGGCCACCATTGCGAAATCAAAACGTCGATTGTGCAGCAGTCTCCCGAGGTGCAGGTCTCCGGAACCATACAGTTCGTACGTCGCTTTGTCTCCGACCGTCCGTTCGATGCGTGAGAACGATCCCATCGGAACGAGGCGATAACTAAATTTAAATAAGAAACAAAGGTGCCAATGCGGTCAGCATTAGCGCGCGCGTTAGCTGCCAGTCTCACTTTTCGAATGTGAATTCCAGCTTGCGGGCGACGGTGTACAGCAGCAACAGAGTCTGTCCCCATGCCGCGTTGATTTCTGCCCACTCGACCTAAGGAACGGTCAGAATCTGGGCAGCGGGCTAGAGAATGTACAGGCTCCTACGCACGGGTACGCCAGGCGCTCTTCCAAGACGCAAGCCGTTGATGGTGCCGAAGACTCCGTCGTGCCCGATGCAGAAGGCGTCATTGTACACATTTGTGCGCTCGAGGCGCTCGAGTGTCGCAGAGTCCGCCGCGTATGTAGCACGCAGCGCGGCAAGCTGAGAATTCTGCTCTGCCGACTTGAGCATCTGTGTATTGTGCGTGCGCCAGAACCTGCCGCGACCCAGTGAGTGAGCGTGCGTGAAACCCGAGAGTGAGTGGCGGTATCGGTACGAACTCTTGCTCTTCCTCTTCTAGGGTCTTTTCTTCGAGCGCCAGCGCCCGCATTTCCTCCTGCAACTGCTCGCGCTCACGCTCAGCCTCCCGGAGCTGCTCGATCGCGACCCGCTCCTCCTCCTTGAGCTGTCCTATCCGACGCGTGGCTTCCTCCTTACTTATCCCATCTTTCTCCCTCTCCTTCTCCTTGCGCACCTCCTTCTCGAACGCAATGAACCCGTCACGCTCCTTCTTCGTCTCCTCGAGCTGGCGCGTGAGTGTGGTCAGCAGGATGTGTGTGCACTCAGAACACAGTGGGTGATCGACGTCCGTGCGGCTCGAGAGCAGATTTAATAGACGCAAGGTCGAGCGCAGATGGTGAGACAGGGGTGAAGGGTTCGGATGGGTCGGTTGCTCGTCCGCCGCGGAGCCGTTCGTTAGATTTCGTGGGTCTGCGCTTGCACCGGGACTCGCCGACTTTGTGGTAGGGGAACGCACGGGCGCTGCCGACGGGATCTGGCCAACGACGCTGTCCTGCAGGAGCACAAAGGACTCGGTGGGTAGGGGCGGGGTGCGCTGCGGGAGCTTGCCTTGCGCGCGCGGTGATAGTTGCGAGGGGCCAGCAGCAGCGTTGGCTTGCACAGACGATCGCCACGCTGCCTTTACAGAAGGCGAAGCTGGAAGCTGGGCGAGCTGCTCGGATTCGGATGGCGGGGGCTGTTGGGTGGTCAGAAGTGGTGGCAGAGCTGCGACAATCGTATCGTATTCGGACGGGGCCAGGTTGACCAGTGACGCGTCAAGCTGACAAGAGGACAATCAGAGCTGCGCAGATAAGATATGATTGAAAAGAGATACTTGAAGAGGTTGTTTGCATTGTTGACATACGAATGTCATGGCCGGTGGATGAGAGAAAGAGGGATGGCCGAAAGGTGCGGTTGCCGCGGCAGTGGCAGACGACTAAATTTGAATTCACCGATACATCCTACTGTGATTGAGCGCTCTGATCCAGCTTTCTTGCACTGATCCGCTTTTGCTGCCCATCCTGCTCATACAACTTGTCTGTGCCTGCCCGCACCACAGTCATATTACTGGGTCCAGCACGAAGACTGTCATTCGTCGGCGCACACGAGGGCGCTATGAACCCTTATACGTCAGACGCGTTATCCGCAAAAAAAGACAAGGTTGGCGACACAATCTTGTGTCCTCACCTGCTCCGGCCCTACTCCGTCATCGACGGGTTTCTACTTCTCATCAGGGAAACATAGAGCTGCGCGCCCCGGTCGACCCAGGTGCTGGATCAATGAAATGAAGTCAAATTGTGCCTCCATCTGCGTTCGCCATTTTATATGGGTCCCATGTTCCTAGTCGCCATTCTCACAGCTGTGCGTGCATGCCCTTTCCACCGTATCTTCAGTTACCATTATGGCTTCGGATCTGCGTCATCGGTGTTTATACTTAAAAGGCTTGCATATGCTATTTCATCCACTTTCAGGTCCCTCTCGCGAACAGAATCATGAATTAGAGACATGGCTGGGAGGTAGGCTCCGATTGGTTTCAATTTTTCGAAGCGGCGTCGACCCAACCTGCCTCGTTGTCTTCATTTATCCTCATGCGAGCACTACCACCGTGACGAGCTCATGACGCGTGCTTTCATAAAAATTAATCAGCGTACATGCGGCCCGGCGGGGGAGCTCACTGGAATAATCTCGAAGCTCTATATGTCCTCATCGAAGACCATCATCGAGTGTATCGCAGAGACAAGTCACCCATACGGCTGGATATGGCCCCAGCGGCGCGGGCGTCTTTGCAGACAATGATGGTAAGTGATATTACTCTGCAGCATGCCCGCATGCCCTACTTCGTCGTGGCGTGGTGCAGTATCGCCTACACAATGCGCTTGCTGCGGTAGGACTGAGTCAGAACCCACTCCTCTTGCGTATCCTTCAAAAGCCTATCCCGCACCCTCCGTCACCACCAGTCTCTCGAGTCCGTCATTGGTACGCGGTGTGTGCTCTGGAGTGCTTTATGGCCGGCGCTCGAATGCTTACTAGCTTTGTAGGATGGCTGCACGCATCTTTGCCCTCATTGTCGGCATCGACGAGTACAAGTCAAGCAAGATCTGGGATCTTACGTCTTGCGTCGACGATGCTCAAAACATGAAGCGCTGGCTGATGGACGACCTTCACGTTCCCCGCGACCAGATCTGCGTCTTGCTGAACAACAAGGCTACCAAGCGCGCTATCGAGGATAGCTTTATGTCTCACCTCTCCAGCAACCCTGCCATCGAGCGGGGGGATTCCATCCTCATCTACTTTGCGGGCCACGGAAGCAGCGTCGCAGCCCCTGAAGGCTGGTTCGACGACAAGTCCGTCAATGTAGAGATGCTATGTCCATATGACCACGATACGAAGGACAGGGAGGGCAGGGTTTCGGGTATCACTGATTGGTCCATGCATGGGATGGTGAACGAGCTCTGCGAAGTCAAAGGCGACAACATCACCCTCATCCTCGACTGTTGCTTCTCCCCCGCTCGCACACGTCTTAATACTCTCAGTCGACGTCTTACTCGCTGGACGCCTACTTCCAAAGTGTCTGCTGACGACCTCTATATTGGTCTCTGGAAGGGTGCGTTGGCCCGCAAATATCCTGCACAGGGGCATGGCTTCTATCAGAAGACCGCAAGCACTCACGTAACGCTCTTGGCCTGCAGTCCAGGAGAGAAGGCGATGGAGGATAAGGAAGGGGGCAAGTTCACCGCTGCTCTCTTGGAGGCGAAGGAGACCGTTCCATTACACCGGACCTCGTACGGCCAACTCGTTGCGAACCTCTCCATCCCGGGCGAAGCGCAACACGCAGTATGCGTCGGGCAGCACTGGAAGCGCACCGTCTTCGGGGGTACGCCCTTCGCTTCCGACACACGCTACGTGCCTGCCACTTGCTCAGACACAGACGTCCGGATCGACGCTGGCGCGATCCACGGCATTGTCGAAGGCGCGGAATTCAGCATGCACGAACATAACTGTCTTGGCTCCGTGAACCCTGTCCTCGCAACGCTGCAGGTGTTCGAGGTACACCCAACGTGGTGCAAAGCGCGGCCCCAGTGCCCCATTAAACAGCTCGCAAATGCGGGCTGGGCCCGCATTACGCGATGGAACAACAGAACTCCGTTCCGCGTGCACCTCAAGAAGACATGCACGTCCTTCCTGCAGTGGTGGAAGCTATATCGGAAGTTGCCGTCGAGGAAAAAGGAGACGTCATCAATCGGCGGGCTCAATATTTTGCGCGTCAAGAAGGCATCTCAGGCCAATATCTCTATCCAGCGGTGCGACGACCATCTCGCGATTGACCGCCGCGACGCACTTTTGGCACGAAACTGCCCTCCAATCATATATGTGCCAAGCAAGCATCCTGTCGCGGACCTGCAGGCCATCGATGCCGCTGCTCGGTTCCACCTCCACCTTCACAGGAAGAACTCGCTGGGCCCACTGCGGGATCAGGTGTCCATGAAGTTGTTCCGATTGGACGAGGATTCGTGGTCACAGGTGGGGGACAACCTTCTCGTAGACGGGAAGGCAACCTTGTCGAGCGAGAAAGGCACCATCTTCTCCCTCGCGCTCGAGAACCAGTCCGACGTCGACCTTTGGCCGTACGTGTTCTGGATGGACGCCAGCGGCTACGCCATCAGCTCCGTATACCACCCATCCCGGTCTTCCGCGGTCCCGCCACTCTCGAAAAGGTCCAGAATGACGATCGGCACCGGTGCGGCGGGCTCGGAGGCTCTGTCCTTCCACCTCACAGACAACGAGGCATTCAACTCTGGCTTCCTCAAGATGTTCGTGTCTACGGAGTACGTGCCGATGAACATTGTCGAGCAGGGCCATATGACAGATGCCATGGATCCGCCACGCGACACAGTCGTCACAGCTACCGACAAGAAGTATCCTGCTAGCTCGATTGCTCCTCGAGAGCTCTGGGATTCCATCGTCGCATGCATCACCATTCTTCGCAGTCAGGACGACAATGCCTGACATCAAAGATACGTTTTTTTTGCTGCTGTTGATCTTCGTCTCACTACGCCGCTGGTTTGCGTTACATGCTCGTCCCCCATTATGCAACTTGCACATATCACATCTCGCTGTTGGACAGTCCCTCAACTATTTCTTCACATGTATATGTATGAAATATGTCGGATATTATGTAATTGGCGCCATTGTGATGTTGATCACTCGTATGTCAGTGACGACTGTAGTTTGACACTGACAGCGTAGTCGACTACACCACTTGGGCTGCCGTGAGCTGTTTTATCACGTGGTGATACGGTGGCCGCAGCAGCGCTTACTCTACCCTCCTGCTTTCATCCCTCGTACGGACTTCACTTACCATTCGACGGTCGACCCAGAATTTGCGTGATTTTTGACAGAAGTGCCAGTACGGCACCATGAGTGGTGATGATGCACCGGAACCGTCGCCACAGACCGAATCTCTCGTGAAGCGGCTTGCAGGTGCAACGACGAAGGCTGGGTCAGTCCACCTGAGTTCTGTGGTTTCTATCGACTTATTTGCTCTGAGTGGCTGGAAGACTCGCTAAAGACCAAACGGAAATAAATCGGATCATCGCTGAGGCGTCGGGAGGCTCTCAATTCTACCAAGTAAGTCTGCCACTCTACTGATGTGGATCGTATCCGAGCGGTACTCCCTACTCTGTGGCAGAATGAGAAGAGAAAGGATAAGGAACTCACTGAAAGCATAGCGCGTATCCTTAAGCAAAGGGATGAGGCACTGAAAGGGGTCGATCTTCGTACGTATCTGGCTTCCGCTCTCTGAGCGTCCCGTAACTTACAGTCAAGCGTTTGCTAATTATGGTCATGCCAGAGGGGATCGAACACAAAACGGATCATATCGTGCGTCCTTGTTCTATGACTCTTATCTGTCAAGTTTGCCTTAAACTACTGCAGCTTGCTGAGCTGGAGGCGGAGCGAGATCTTTCGCAATACATTGTGCACGTCGATATGGATGCTTTCTATGCGAATGTTGAGCTTTTGGATAATCCAGATCTGGCCGGAAAACCATTTGGGGTGATTTCTCGCCTTCATTTTATGCCTGTGGGACGCGACTCAACTTATTAATTCGTTTGCCTAGGTCGGAAAAGGGGTGCTAACAACTGCATCGTATGAAGCGCGCAAGTTCGGTGTTCGTTCGGGCATGCCAAGTGAGTAATACGTCTATTCAATATCAAGGTCGTCTGTTTCGGATAAGGTCATTGAGAGTTTCACGCCAAGGTTTTGTTGCTTTGAAGCTGTGTCCTGAGCTCATCGTTGTTCCAATTAATATGGAGCGATACAGTGAGATGTCAACACAGATAATGGCTACCTTCAGGCAGTATGATCCGAACATGTTCGCGGCCGGCATTGACGAGGGCTATCTGAAGTGTGTTTTCGTTCGTGGCTTACTGAGCACCTACGCTCATATTCAAACCCGTCCCTCAGCATCACGGACTACTGCAAAGAACACGATCTAGACCCCGACGAATGCGTGCAACAGCTGCGAAAGAGGGTGTTTGCTGAAACGAAGTTGACCGTAAGCGCTGGCATCGCGGCGAACAAGGTGATCCTTTTTTTAGATTAACTTCTCCTTCGACGCCCTCTCCTCACGTTCCCACTACTACCTCTACAGATGCTGGCCAAGGTGGTTCCCGCACTACATTCTCACGACTTCGCCGTGCTGATGTTCATGGTTCAAACAACCCCAGATCTGCTCAGACAAGGTTGGTAACGGACGTTCCCCTGTCACGCCATCGATCAGAATACTTTTTTTATTTTATAGAACAAGCCGAACGGACAATATCATTTATCGCACGACCGCGACGCGATCTTGGACTTCATGCACGATCTTTCTGTCCGCAAGGTCCCCGGAATAGGGCGTGTCAATGAACGAATCCTCGAGTCCATTGGCATCAAAGTTTGTCTCTCGGTTTGCCTTCATTTATTTTTTCGAGAGATAACTTTTGTCTCTCCTCCGCCTCCCGTCTGCGTCTGTGCCTTGATCGTCACAGACATGCGGTGACATCTTCATGC
>QLPM01006305.1:0-13699 GCA_003314695.1 Albatrellus sp. MG142
GTGGTGATTGCCACCCCTCCTCTCAACTGGCAAAAACTTATGGTTTTGTGAATCCGATTCCAGTGGTCACGGTTATTGTCGCACATGACTCGGAGATGAGAAGTGGCTGAAACAGCGGCTTATGTAAGCAATGGGACTCGAATGTGTAACAAACTGTTTCTTACTATCTGTCTGACACCATGTCACAAGCCATCGGCAACGTTTGTTTTCCACCCCATTCTGGTTGAGGGATCTGACAGAATTCGTACAGACTGCTCTTGCATATGCTAGAGTATGGCATCACGTGGACGCTAGCGAGCGCGTTCTCGGGAAGCTCGCGGAACGTATTGCAATCGTTCTCATGGGCAAGCATAAGCCCATATACGACCCCTCCGGTGAGATTACTCCATACGGTGCAGAAGATTGCAAGGGCTCATTGAAGACTTCTTAGTTGACTGTGGGGACTACGTCGTCGTGACCAACGCACGCAAAATTAGAGTATCGGGGAGCAAAGCGCAGCAACTTGTCTATCGCCGACACACAATGTTCCCAGGAGGATTAAAAGAGGTACGGTACAAAGACATGATGGAGAAGAAGCCGGACGAGGTGCGGGGCTATCTGCTGTGCTTCGACATAAGTTGCATTGATGTTTTTCTTCCCCGGAATGTCAGATCATCCGCCACGCAGTCTCCGGCATGTTGCCTAAGAACCGACTACGTGATCGTCGACTTGAGCGCTTGCGCATTTTTGAGAACGACGATATGGGCGTGTTCCAGAAGAATATTTTGAAGCGCTGGGAGGATGGCACACTGCGGTAGTTTTTGAAGTAGGCTTAGATTATTCTACCCTGTTGCGCTTAATATACGTCCCTGCAGTTTTCCAAGCTCTCTGGAACCTGTCTCGTCAGCAGTCACATAACTGGCTGGCCCTCCAGGCTTATACAAACCTCTCTTCACACATCCTGAGGATCCAGGCCCTTCCCTACCGTCGAAGTTACCAAGCAAAGACGTGGGCCGTATGATCCCGTTCCGTTGTCTTCAAGGAAGAGCAGATGTATCAGTAATCTGGCTTGCTGCTTGTGTTGTTCTGGACAATATCAATGCATTCGAGGTACACAGAAGTCCATCGACTTTGGAATTTAAAAACCCAACATATCACCAACTCCTGAAGCTTGAGTTATGCTGACATTCAATAAAGCGAACGTGCATTCATGGACTAAACTCCTTCAGGGTCCGTGCGAGATAAGGATCTCTACTCGCTGGTACCTTGGTCTATCATATGGCTCAAGATATGCGCCCTTAAGCTGCTTCGGCGAAGTAGCGACCTACGAGCTCGTCGCAGTAAACAGGATCGCTACCCCGTCACAGTTGTACTGTCAAATGAATCAGCGAAGAGCGTAAAGTATGCGACGTATTTGTCGCAACAATGCTAGGGTGGAGATCCCTTTTCCTCACTCAGCTGGGGCTGCAGCTCACATGAACAGTAAGTACATTCACCAACTTAGACGTGCTTGGCCGCGTCCGCCTGATAGCGACAGTTCATCATGTTGCTTAGCGTGTATAAGGAGCGCTTCTCTCTTTTCTCCCACTGGGACCTTCAAGTTTGATGCCGTTAATCTATGCTCGAAAACTTGGTGTTTCCTGGACATTCGCACATGCTGGACGCCATCTGTGGTGCGAGGGGGCGGGGACTCAGCAAAAGTGACACTTATTTGAGAATGCAAGGCCGCCGCTCACCACAGCATTGTATACATCGGCGCCAGGCAATGTTGCGGTCGCCTTCATGGGGGTAGTGTGGTCATTGTGAAGACAAAATGTCCGACATGGCTGGTATGTGCCGAAATCCGGTCGCCTCAGACGCGAAGTAGAAGGCGCATGTAGGATCAAACCTAGCACCAATGCAGTTTCCCATAAACATTAGGTGTGAATACTGAAGGGATTGAAGGTGTGAGAACCTGTAGGGACCGGCAGGAGTGTTATATGAGGGTGGACCGCTGGGTGTAGACATAGATATATCTATCGCCTCCTCTCCAGCGAAGGAGAGACAGATACGACGTTCAACCAGCCATGATATGCATCAAGAACTGTGGTTAGGATGAAAGGAGCGAGCAAATGCAAGTTTGATCGCGAGCATACGCGAGTGTTCGAGAGCGTTCGTGACATTCCTCAAGATATGGGAACACCTCATATTTTTACTGATGAATGAATACCAGCATTCAAACTTATATATCCATTCGAGTTTCACCGCTAACACCCAGAGTCTGGAGAGTTCAGCATCTCAGAGATAGTCACAAGCAAATCTGGGGTTTCATCATAACCATGCACACAAGAAACCGGCGTGTATAATAACCAGCAAGTACATCCAAGTCATATCTGGTAACACACAATTCAAGTATACAATGCTCCGTAAAATAGCAACAGCCTCAGTCCGAAAGAATTCCAAGATAGCATTATACAAAGACAATGTTCGCATTTCGTGTTCCAATCGGGCCCGTACGCATCACAGCCGCATGGGCGGCGGCACAATGTCGGATACAGAGGGCCGCACAGGGTGTCAGTTCGTCGTGGCGTCTGTGAACGCCGTGGTCGCGAGGCCAACCCGCGAGTTCGTGGTATCATACTCGCTGTAGTAGCGCTGCAAGAAGGTGAACCCGTCTGCGCACACACATACATGTCAGCCGCACCCTGTGAGCACCCCACGGAAAGACGCACTGATGAAATCAAGGCCTTGCCCGCTCGGGCTCCCGAGGTCGCTGACGACGAGGTAGATGCTGTTCGCCGATCCGCCGAGCATCGTGTTGAGCGAGCGGGGCCAGATCTGCGCGTTGGCCGTCAGCTCGTACGACTTACCCCCGATGTTGAAGTACAGCGACTGCAAGTTGCAGAACTGATCTTCGGTGAGCATGAGCAGCCCTGTTGTCCTTTGCATGCCAGAAACAACATCGAGTCAGTCGCTGTAGACGAGTGTAGGAAGGAGAACGTGATACGCACTGATCGAGCGTCGCGCCGGTGGCACTTTGGTAGCGCTGGAACGCATCTACAGCAGGGATTGAGTGTGGTGAGGATCATGCGCTACAGGGTCCAATCTCTACACACGTACCCGTTGCGATCAAGACAAGGGTGGTGCCGGTATCGACGATGCCGCTCGTCGGCTCCTGGATGGTCGTGCAGTCGCCGTAC
Organism: Albatrellus sp. MG142; assembly: GCA_003314695.1. Classification (NCBI taxonomy): domain Eukaryota; kingdom Fungi; phylum Basidiomycota; class Agaricomycetes; order Russulales; family Albatrellaceae; genus Albatrellus; species Albatrellus sp. MG142. The sequence continues at coordinate 3,159 of QLPM01006305.1, forward strand.
GAAATGTTTTGGTCGATGCCCCAGTAACGACTCGCAGGGCTGGTCTTTGTGATCGGGACATAGTTCACGCTCCCTGTGATTCTGCACCGTCATTGTAAGCACTCATCAAGGCGCTGCCATCTCTTTATCGGATGCACGTACTTGTTCTGATCAATCGATCCAAAGGTCATTTCACCATTGACCGCAGCAGCGCCGGAGATTGTTGTGGTAGGTTCGTAAAAAATGCCGATGGTCTCCGTTGGGATGGTGCCCTGGCTGTATAAGTTGTCGGTCACGGTCGGGACCGAGCTAGTAGCGGAGACAGTTTTCCACGTGAGATCAACAGGACCAATGCTGAGTGGAATAATCAGTCACGTAGTTTAGGAGCCGATAAGTCCGATATTACCCAAGGATGCCATCGACGCCTTCGAAACCCTGCGCACTGGACGAGACGCCGATGCTCTGCTTCCGGATGACAAGCTCCGGGGACAGCGTCACCTGGTCAATATCTGTATATGTTCAAACTCAGCTGAGATATGGAACGACCCCGACGGCCTCGTATTAACTCACACTCGGTGCCAGAGAACTTGCCAGAGCCGTAGCCCACGGTCTATTCCATTGATCTTTGTCAGATAACGAGAGAGAGGAGACAGAAAATCGATAGGCCCACGTACAACTTTATTTCCGGTGTTTGTGCTGGTGCTAGTTGGCGTGTACGCCTTGCCAGCGCCAACCCAGGTGTTAGAGCTACCAGTATCGATTATCAGGGTGTATTGGGTAGGAGGGTTGCCGACGCCGACAGAAGTGGTATACGTTACTCCTGTAAGCGTATAAATGCATATCAGCACCGACGGATAGCTGGTGCGCTCCTCCGAGTCAAAGCATACCTGCGTCAGTAACGTCGATGGTGTCGGCCGTACCACAGCCACTATCAGCGCCGCTACCAGAATCGTCACCAGCGGAATGATGCGAGCGACGCCTGCGGAGCTCGACATTGTGGAAGGCAGCAGGGCCATGGGGTTGAATGCCTGCCAAGAGTTTCTGGGCACGGGCACGGTCACGAGCGATGATATCGCGGGCGCCGGACTGGAGGACGCGAGTAGCAAAGGGGAGAGAGCGAAGAGAAGAAGCCATTGTGTTAATCAGAAGGTGAATAGTTGATTGTTTGCGAGGTGTGAGGTTCGAACAGCTCTGAGGCGTCGGCTTTATATGCCTGCTGTGAAGGGGGCATGGAGGAAGAGCACTGCTTTACCCTGTTCTATTGAGTGTTGCGTTTGGGAATAGGCCGTTGCCCCCGGCTCTGTGAACATAGCCACCTCCAATAGAATGAAAGATGAGCCTGGGGACCAGGGTAGACAGTTCCCGTCACCGAGTCCCCCATTCTATTCATTGATAATAGGGTCGTTGGTGAGTTTGGCCTTGCCTAATTGAGGTGTAGAAGAACTGGCTATCACAAGAGGATTATCGCGGTTGTCCTACGATGTGAGACGTGTGTGCTATGCACACATGGCGCCACAGCGCTCTATCGACATACGGGCAGAAATCTGTCCAAAGCGATTTGCGCTGTTACGGGGACACTTGCTGTTCTCCGAGTCAGAGTCTGTCGATGTGCGAATGTAAAACAACAGTCTGATATAACCATATTGCTCCAATAATAAACACACACCTGCTTCTCATGGGCTCTGAGAGAAAATGTCGGGCCCCATAAATGCCATAGCGCATCATATTTCAAGCATGCTGGTGATAGTGACAACTAGTACGCCTCTAGGAGGCTGGCCATTGCCCATCGTGGCAGTATAGTCTTACCATGAAGATAGTCAGTCAGGCCGAATGCCGATGGGGCCGGGTGTCGTGCCTGTATGCTGTGTGACCGACCTGATTGAGGCTTGCTCGGACAGCTAGGCTAGTCTCGTTCCCAACATCAGAGGATCCGGGCGGAGAATCAAAAAACCGTAAAGTTTACTCGCGGGCTCGCCTCTGGGGTATTTCGTGCGCAAAATCGACATCCGACTGATCAATGGCACTTTTTCAGATTTACCCACTCTTAATACCGTATACGTTGCTGCAGTACTAGATCTTTCATGTATGGTCGACCACAGTAATGATATTTGGAATCATTCCCCACATTCTTACGAAACGGCCGTTTTATAATTTTATGGATGGACAGATGATGCCTCCTTTGCAGTATGCAGAAATTCAAATAGCGATGATGGCTGCAGTGCACTCTGCTCCGGATCCTGACTATCTATGGTGTTTGATAGTTATTATTCACCGCTCGCTCCACGACCCTTTACTGCTTGTCGATGGCAGTGTCAAAATAGATGTCCCTTCTCTATCTACTATGCCGCCACAACCACCCACTGCAAGACATTGTTTGCTGCTTTGCGATGACTTAGGGCACTGCAGCAGGTTTTGCCATACTTGTGTGGCCTCCCCTTTTTATTTTATAGCAACCTGAGGGCCAGCTTGGCAGCCACAATCTGGTTCTTGAATCTGATTTTTTGCCTTATTTTGTATGAATTATTGGCAAGGATCTGATCAGAATTGGTCAGATTGCTGCTGCCAAACTGACCCTAACTTTCGCTTGGCGGTGGACTAGTTTCTTTTTTGGAGGTAATAATGGACATGACCCTGTACTGCGACCCTTCCCAAGACTCAGAGCACTCCATTCTCCTATTCGCAGTATCAATGACAGGGAAACGCACCAACTGCAGGCAAAGTATGTCAGTTCAAGGGTTTTCTTCGCCAAATGCAGCCAATCAATGTTTCAAACATTTGATCAAGGGCACTGTCTTCAGGTCCATATTCTGCAGCCAGGGATTTCCGCTAGCTTCAACCCTCACCACCCATGCCCGCACACCAGCGGCATCATCCCCCTGACTCCTTCGCTGGGCCCTAATCCGCCATTGTCCCGCCCCTGGTGCCACTGCCGGATGGGGAAGCAGGCGCACCGCCTAGCGAGATCGTGCAGGTCCCCGTCTCGCCCGCCTGCCTACTTGTCTGCCCGCTCATCATTCCCTGTTGCCACAGCCTCACCGACCCACTGGCCTGTGTGTGTTAGCGGCATGAAACAGGTACGTTGTGTACGCGGATACACTGCCTCAGGCACTGCTTGATGTCCACAGACGGAGTAGGCCAACCCACGGAGCCATGGCGCATCATCTCTGGTGGCAGGATCGTCCACATGCTATATGTCCCTATCATTCTATACCCTGTAGGGGCGCAACCCACATGGCATATGAGCGGGCCATGCGTGTTACGGCTCCGGATCATGTTCTCTGTGTACTCGGGAATTATGATTTACACTGGCAGGTTGACGCGGCATCAGTAACATGTGAATGTCGGTACGGTGGAGCTTGCTGTTCCAGGTTTGAGTCAGTGTGGGTAATCCGGTAGAGAAGGGTGTTCGGACTCGCGAGGATGTTAACAATTATATACTCCCCGACTCCGCGGAGACGCTGGCGTCCGCGGTTGTCTTCTGTAAGTAACATTGTGTTATTTGCTTATTCGCTTTTTTCTGTATGGTAGACATTATTGTCATCTAAGTTGTGGGTACCATTACAGTAAAGTGTGCCATCCATATGCTCATTTTCAGCACCACTGCCAGCAGGTGACCCTTGCCAAGTTGTTCAAACTACCGTGAGCTGCGACATCAGATGAGCAAGGTAAGAGGTACCTGAAGAAAAATCAACAAGTGGCGTTATGACGCCCCTGCAAGTGCAGCCTTGTCAGTCACGCGTGGGTATACAAGAGCTACTACTTATATACCCAGCGACCCTATTGTCCCTACAGCACTCGTATAAGCCCGCAACCCGAGAATTCCAAAATTCTAACAGCGCCTTCCGCGCTACTTCGAGTTATTCTACAGAAAGAAAAAGATGAAAGATAATTATAACCCACTTCAGGTGAAGACTCCAACTTACTGGCATATTACTGGCGGTGTGGCTGAGTGTGGCTGAACAGTATTAGTACTGGCATACACATGCGCAAAATATTGCAAATTTGAAACTTGAAACGGGCCGCGCGTCTTAAAGTCCGTGCAGTCTCAAGTTACTGCATTTACTTTTAGACCTCGACTGCTAGCAATTTCGCACCTCCATTAATTCACAGAATGTCGAAATGGAGCCTTGTGTCATGGCAGCAAAAAGTGGCAGCGCAGGTTAGTGCACAATTAATTTTGTACCCTAAACTGACATGATTTCTTCCAGGATGTCAACTATCCTGACAAAGATCACCTTGCAAAGTCTGGCGTAATTTTGGGATTAGCGATAGCTCACTTATTCCATTGTATGAATCAGGGTGCTAGAAAAAGTCAAAACACTACCACCGCTAGTCACACCTTCAGAGGTAGGCTTTCAGCTTATCGCGGAATAATCACAATTGATAAACCGGCTAGATCGAACGACTTAGACACCAACTTAGTCTGGTTCAGTCAAACAAAGCTTTCCTGCTGCATGCAGGAGACTGTGCTGAGAGCTTTGAGGCGTGCTCACATGTCCGCCAGCGCGATTCTCATTATTCTTGTCACTGAGATATATCATACAGGAAAATATCTCTTCAAAGATCGGCCTCATCCTGTCGTTTTCATTGATTCTTATATGGGGTGCCCGTCTGCCAGTGGTATGTCTTACTCTAGGATAGAACAACAAGTTGTCGTTGCTCCCAGTTTGGGGATCGCTGCTCACCGTTTACCTTGAAGGTCCGTATTGGTCGTATTGCCGGCCAATATGCGAAGCCAAGAAGTAGTGGCACGGAAAAAATAGGTGATCGTGAAGTGCCCAGCTTCAGGTTTGTGTGCTGCGCTTCAGCTCTTCAGCTGTGCACTCGTCTGACTGGTTAATTCGAAGAGGCGATAATATCAATGGGTGTGGTACATTCCTATCGTGATGGTGTCCTTATTTATTTATTTATTTGAGCCTCTATCAAGAATTGATCCGGATGACAGAACACCAGATCCTCAGCGGCTTCTTAAGTATTATAGATCACTGCCATCTTATTTGCGTGCTTAAGCGGGATTTCAGCGCGTACTTTCACTCAACAGCAACACTCAACTACCTCCGTGGTCTTTTGACCTCAGGTTTCGCATCGCTGCATCACCCTCGTGATTGGTCGCTATCACATGTGCGCTCGCCCTCTCTAAGGTGTGTTCTGCTGCTGTTTAGCCCCCGATCGCTTCCTGTTTCTAAGAGACATTCGCACATACATTAGGAAGGAGTTTGAGTCCATCACAGAGGGTCTCGCTGACGCGTTAGACTTTACGCGGACCATCGACTTTGACTCGGGGAGGGAGTCAGTGAGTTATGAGCGTGGTGGTGGTCGTGGTGTTCTCGGCGAGGTCGACTTCTATACAAGGTTCGCCATTCACGTATATCACCGACAAGACATGCTGATAATTCTTGGTTTCATCACCAGTCATGAAGGTCTAATGTTAGCCTATGAGGAAGCCATGACACGCGAATTCCGGGTTCCGGCGGCTGTTCAAGGCTTTGAGAACGAATCCCAACAGCAGACGGCATTCTACAATACATCTGCACACTTCCTCTGGATTGGAGACCGCACACGACAGCTGGATGGTGCACATGTTGAATACTTTAGAGGCATACGGAACCCCATTGGGATCAAAGTAGGGCCGTCAATGGCCGTTAAAGAGTTGGTTTCTTTGCTAGATGGTGAGCGGTTGCGCGAACTTGTGGCTTTACTGACGGTTGACGGGTCCTAAGTGGTCAACCCAGGACGTGATAGCGGGCGGATCACACTAATCACACGCTACGGCGCCTCAGAAGTAAGTTTTCGAAGTGCGACAGTTCGCAATGGTTGGTGTCTATCAAGCCAATCCGTATAGATTCACAATTTCCTCGCAAGTCACATTAAGGCCGTGCTAGAGTCTGACCACCCCGTCATCTGGGTCTGTGATCCTATGCACGGAAAGTGAGCTCGTCACTCAGGTCGTAAACGCGCTCGACCACTAATTCGTCTGTTTGTCAGCACCCTGACTTCGTCCACCGGCCTTAAGACACGCCACTTCGGTACCATCATCGACGAACTGACCACATGCATCCGTATCCACACAGAGTGCGGCTCACGCCTCGGGGGCGTCAGTCTGGAGTTTACTGGTGAGCTAAACGACGAAGGGTTCAGTGTGACGGAGTGTCTAGGAGGCAGCATGGAGCTCAGCGAGGAACAGCTAGGTCTAAGGTATCAGGTACGTATTAGGTGTTATCTGAGAGTGCCAGTGATCTGGAGCATCGTTTCGTAGAGCTTCTGCGATCCAAGGTTGAATTTCGAGCAATCGTTGGGTATGTAGCTTGACGGTCTGAGTTCTGGAATCAGGCAGCCTAATGGGTGTGTCGTGCACAGATGTCGCTTTCATGATCTCAAATCACTTCAAAAATCAGCGCAAGGGGAACGCACACCAGGAAGGCAATAAATTATACACAGAGCTCGGTGGAAGAAGGCAAGTCGCACGACGTTGTGCATAGTGAAGTGTACCACTACAATGTAATGCGAGCACATTACGGGGCCTTCAAACATAGGTGTCCTCATTTTCGGAAATTCGCGCGCGAGTAGGGCGCCAAGAACCCTATGTCTCCCAGCTGAATTAATAGAGCATGAGAGAAGATATAGGAGGTAATGCAGGTCAGGTTAGGGTTAAGTGTACTTTTCATAAATAGAAACACTTGTCTGAATTCGGAAATTCACCACATCGCAGTCGTTTCGTTTTCTGTTTTCTGCGAGAAAATCCAGCACTCTTATTGCTACGCACAGCTGTGGCATTTCCTTCACCCCGACAGACAAAAGAAATGCCGTCCACTGTCAAGGGCTCAAATAAGTCGGATCAAAAGGCGCACGCGTCGTCAGTGAAGGGAAAAGCGCGTAAGGCAAAATCAAAAGCAATTCAGGAACCGGTACCCGTTGGAGAGAGCGAGGACGAGGGTATAAGCAGTGAGGGAGTGGAGGACGAGAGTGAGGAGGACGATGTGGACGAGGAAGGGTTGCAGAGATTGATGAGGGCGCTGGGGGACGACGGGTTGGATGATTTCGAGAGGGCGCAGTTGCGTGGTTTGGGAGAGTTGGTGGAGAAGGATGAGAGGGATGGTCTGAGTGGAGGTGACGACGAAGTGGAGACAGAAGTGGAAGAAGACCGTGATTCGGAGAGTGAGGGTGAAGGTGAGAACCAGGAAGATGAAGACGCTGGAGGTAAGAAGAAAGTTAACAATGTAGGGGCAGAGAAACTGGTTGTAATGGGAAAGGCTGCCACTGGCAGAGGAGTCGCCGGTGAGGAGGAAGAGGAGGAAGAGGAGGAGGGGGAGGAAGAGGAGGAGGGGGAGGAAGAAGAGCTTGCGCTCGACGAGGTGGGCTCTGTCGACGAGGATGCTGTGCCTCGACAAAAAATTGAGATTGACAACAAAGTGAGCACTACAGAATTCGCTTCTCTCCGGGATTACGATTTCTCTGCTTGTCATAGGTCGCGTTAGAGCGGATACGAGAAACGATCATGCTCGACCCGTCACTGCCTTGGACTGAGATGTTGTCCGTAACATTCCCAGAGATAATAGATGTCGACGTAAATGACGACCTTAACCGCGAGCTGGCATTGTATGTATATTTTATTTTATGTTCATGTTTTTTTTTCGCGACATCTCTTCGTCTTTCAGCTACAAGCAAGCATTGCATAGCGCCGATGCTGCTCGGTCCCTTGCCGCAAAACACTCATTGCCCTTCACCCGGCCACCAGATTACTTTGCCGAAATGGTCAAAACGGATGCACATATGGAACGCATCCGGCAGCGCCTGCTGGACGAGAGTGCGGGCATCAAGAGGAGCGAAGAAAAGCGGAAGGAACGCGAGGGCAAGAAGTTTGGCAAGCAGGTTCAGATGGAGAAGTTGAAGGAGCGTGAGCGGAGCAAGAAGGACATGGAGGAGCGGCTAAAGGGCCTGAAACGCAGTATGTCATGCGTTTTTTTTCCCCCCGCACTTCCTGTTTCTACTCTACTATACTTAAAATTATCGCCACCGCGATGGCAGAGCACAAGGGCGCACTCGACAATGTGCAGGATGGCGACGACTTTGACGTCGCGGTCGAAGACGCGATATCGGACCGGCCTGCGAAGCGAGGCAAAGGCGCGGATGGAAAGAAGATGCCCCGGCATGTGCGAGACGGCAAGTTCGGCTTTGGCGGAAAAGGGCGGAGGTCAAAGCAGAATACGAAAGCGTCGACGGACGATTTCGGTGGCCCTGGGAGGAAAGGAGGCCAGAATGGGAAGGGTAATGCTGGCAGGAAAGGAAGCAAGGACCGAAAAGTCCAATCTCAAAGACCAGGCAAGAGCCGCAGAATGGCAGCGAAGAGTCGGTCATAAGGCTACTAATGTACGTGGCTCTTCACTGCATCCGACGAGCATTAAATAGGCTAAATTTTCCCGTCCTGATATGTCAAATCTGGTCCGTTCAATGATAATGGCATCTGTTCAATAGACAATCAGTGCTACATCATGGTACAAATGGGACCAGGTCCTCAGTAACGCTAACGGATGTCATACTGGGACTGTGACTTGCATCATGTATTTTGACCTGATACTCATGCTTGGGTCACTCACGTCTTCAGGAGTTTTGTGCAATTATCGCCATTTCATTTTTTTTTTGCATCGTGGATTGTTTCGTCGTGTATCGCTATGCCCTCTCAATGGAAGCAACACTCTGCAGAATCTCTCCGTCTACTTCATCTACACACCCATTGTGGACGGATATTCGTTACCTCAATGACGAAGCTTCAACGATGGGCCCTTCGAACGACTGAAGGAGAAAACAGTTGCCTAGGTGTTAGCCAGACGTTGCCCCGGGGATCGTGTCGGCCGTGTTCATGGCCCCATGATTGGCGTGCCGACTGACTTGGTGTATAACTGAAACATCGCGAAGAACCTTTCCGCATCGTAAAGCTACTACAAGCGGAGACTTTATGATACTGTGCAATGGCTGTTGAAGGCAGTCAGGCAGGTAAGACCCTTGCAGAGTTGTTCCCGGCATGGGGCGGGACGGCTGGAGAAGGTAAGATGCCCTTGACGGTCTCTGCGGCCGCGCCTATTCGGGCTTATAAAATATACTCTCTCGTCCGGGTCGCACCTCAACTACGTCGAGTGCGAGAATTATCTAGATGGCGAGTCAGATTCTCCGCAAGAAGCAGTTTATGGACTGTCCAGAGATGTTCCTCGTCCGCTCGTCGCTTATCGTGTAGTGCGACTGCAGCGACTGCTACTACCGGCTGAAGCTTCAGTCATCCCACTGCCCGACACGAATCCAATGCTTGCGGGAACCGCAGGTAGTACATCACTTCTCCGCTTGGGTCGACTGACTCCGCAACAGAAACAACGTGGCTCCCTACTGGTGGAATCAAAACTGACAAAAGAAAATCTGCGGTGGGAGACCAGTCAACTCCACATCACGGTTCTTTACTGAAAGACTGGACTGATTAGTTCACGAATTGCCTGAACGCTTCAAAAACAAGCGAGTATGCGACGCCTGTTGTCCAAAGGGCGCATAACCCGGCGGGCAGGCCTGGGAACATCCGGGCGATGTATAGTCACAAACGTGGGCGTGGCTGGATATTCACCCCTCTGAACGGCTCAGATCAATTCCAACGTGACAGGAATTTTGAAAAATGTGCCGGTCATCGTGACCCCGGCCATTACTTTGCTGTCGAGGGGATCCACGCCGAGAAGATCTCGGGTTCGATTGTTGGACTGAACAGCGGCGATGTTCAGGATCCATGGTTTCTAAATGTCGTTTGCCTTCCTGAACAAGGAGTAGGTATCCGTTCCCATCCATGACACACGCGTCTGTTTTAGCATGCCTCCACTCTCCGCAGATGAACAGAGGGATGTCTTTGCGACTGCGTGAGTCCCTCCCCAGCGCTCTACCCGCATAACCCATCACACGTAGAAGTTGCATGGCAAAATCGTCAACAGCAGACTCTTCACCTGGAACTAGGTGCATCGCAAGACCCATTTACCAGACAACCTGGTAGCTCTCTTCGTCTGCCATTTCGTCCGCCATAAAGCTGTTGAGGAGATCGGGATGGTGAGGCGGCAGAGGGAGGGCCACCTGACCGAAGAACGTAGCCGCATTCTGCCGGACAAATGGTGATATTGTACGCGGTAAGGTCGTTGATAGTCCAGTCATTTCCAGACTTAGGATTGCGAATAAGGTTGGTCATTAAAGCTGGTGAGGCGTTTAGAAGCTGAGGGAAGATCTTCCGTACCGACGAATGCAGTAAAATGAGCTTAAGTATGAATAAGTCTGTTAGGAATACAGTGGCAAGACCGAATAGCAGGGGCGCGTTGGCGTGGTGGCTCGCGCACGGGGGTAATGTCGGTATCGCGGACAACGACGAGTTTACGGTACGGGCGACGATCGCGGTCGGGGAGAGGCGGGGCTGAAGGGGCTAGAGATGTGGTGTGGGCAGAGGAGCGCGTTGAGATTGACAATGAGAAAATGATAAGTTATCAGGGGCGTAAACTATAACATGTCTGTCCGCTCTGTAAATCCGGTGTTTCTGCGTCCCATATGAT